>BMAT01000696.1:85882-98136 GCA_019649035.1 Elysia marginata
ATTTAAAGAAAGAGAGAGAGAGATGGTTTTTACTTTCTCATTGACCATCTCCCTGCCTATCTACATTGTTTTACATTTTAAATTTCCACCTAGTACTTCACATCATAAATTTTAACTGAGTATGTGACATTATGAATTTTGACCTAGTATTTCTATATTAATTGGTCTTGAGCCTCTCAAAACATACTTTAAAAGTACTTAAAATCATGTAGGCTGCATTTTATATTTGGGTAAATTGAGGCAGAAGCTTGCATTTTTTTCTGTACTGATTTTTCACTCACTTCAAGTATATAGAGCATGTCCAGGAAAAATGGCCTTTAAAAGAGTCCACCAGAAAACGGTTCAGAAGATTTCTACCTACATATAGTTTGTTTGAAAACCAATTACAACAGCAAACAACAAAATCTGAAAGATTTGAAAAATGTTTTAGGTAATGTAGGGCAATGCATTAATGACTGATACATCCACATTACAGCTTGGAAATATTAGAATTGATGAAACTTATTCGATAAAAATGTTTTTACTATCGACTGCATCCATTACATTGACAGCTTAGAAAAACTTTCACTAAATGAATTTGAGATTCAGTGGATCTTGTATCCAACACTTTCGACTCAACAAACCCTCGTGTTCAACGAACTATAGAAAAAACTATCTTTAAACCCCCCTCATCTTCAAAGAAATAAAATTACAACCAAAACTTATTGAGGGTTATTTCTTAACTTGTGTTGCTGGTATGTTATTTTCACTGATAAAAAAGAGAAAGACAGAAACAGAGACAGAGATATCTTACAATATGTGACCCAACATGGGAAAACCCAGCTAAAGACGGAAATTTTAGTATCTGCAAATTTAACACCACCAGAAAGTGCAGAATTTAAGGAACAGTAAGAAAAAAACAGAATGCATGTACCTCTAGTAGTTTTTGTTTTACAAAGTTTTAAAGAAGATTAAATTATTGATGTTTAGAGTCGCCTTGACACACATTATTGCCTCTAGCTTCAAATGGGAGCCAGCGTCTTTAGCTGGGTTTTCCCGTGTTAAGTCACATATATTAAAAGGTGAACAGCTAGCATTGCAAAAGCTTACAGGAGAATACAACTGGCATTTTGAGGTTGATAGATGGTGTATAATTTTGCTATTTCGTTAATTTTATGCTAGTACAAAAAAGATCCTTGCTCTCAACCAACCTCAGCTTTAACCTAATCTGTGCTAAAGCCAGGGAGATAGATCTGGAAAAAATTTCTAGAAAAATGTACTTAAAGCCCATCACTGAATCCTTTAAATCTAGCTTTGTGCTCTGATTTAAAATGTATTTGTCTACAGAGGAATTTGAAGGGTTTCATGGCAAAATGCACTTGAAGCTATTTTGAAAGAAACGTAAGATCATATGCTACGAAAAAAACTGTTGATTTTTTTGTTTGTCTTTGTATTTTTATCTAGGAGTATTGGCTGTCACACTTACAATAAGAACAATTTACAGAAAATCTAATGGTTATCTGAAAGAAAATATAGAAATAAGATGTTTTCACATAAAATCTCAAAATTTCCAAAAAATGGATATAACGCATTTTATCACAAAACCCTTCATTTGTTCTTAGTCTTGTCAAATGCACGCAAGCTTTCCTACTTGAAGCCGATGAGTTCTCTCTCTGCCTGATCCTTCGCTGCGTTTGCTTGACTGAGCCTCTCCTGATTTTTCTCCTGGTCTGCGTGGTGTCGACCCTCGTCGTCGATTCTCCTTCGCTCCATCTCCTGAAGTTTGGTTTCTAGCTCAAACCTACACAGTTTTTGTTACAAGATTGAGAGATAGATAGATAGAGAGAGAGAGAGAGAGAGAGAGGGAGAGAGAGAGAGAGAGAGAGAGAGAGAAATTTGTATGAGAAATTGTTAAAGAGTGTGTAATGGCGCTTGAATTTAGATTAACATATGTATAAAGATGAATTCCTGAAAGTGAATTAAAATGTCAAGCAGTGATTAAGATACTATCAAAATCACTCTCATGAAAAGACTTTTATCAATTCTGAGAAGATTAAACTCAGAATAAAACATTACATTTGAAAGATATTTTTCATGCCATCATCAATTCAGAGAGGGAAATACATCTTATGGACATAAGATAACTCAAGATCACCATTATTTTTAATGAGCAAAAGCCTTTTAAAGTTTGTCAAGCATTAGTTCCTTGGCTTGTTTTTTCCTAGGACCTGGCTTTCTGATCTATTTACAGCAAGTGGCTAAGGTATACCATGCCTTCACACCGAGACCTCTACCAAAGGAAAAACAATGCAACCGTCCTTGTAAATCAAAAGGTCTGTTTGACAAGGTTTAATGACATTGTTACTATTTTTATAAAAATTACCGGTTATGTATTGGCCAAAAAAGAAACAAAGAATAAAAAAAGACAAACAAAATTTAAACTGTGGAAACAATATGGCGAGAGAAGCACTGGAGGAAGATAAAAAGCTGTGCCTACTTGTCGTTCTCCACTCGAGCCATCTTGGCAAACTCTTCCTCGCGTGCTGCCTGGACGCGCTGAACGGCCTCCCTCTCCTTGTCTTCCAGCAAATTCTGGAGCTGGCGCACTTTGCTCTCACAGATGTCCACCTGGGACTTTAGATCTGACACACCAAAATAATATATCACTCCATTAGGCAAAATTTAGGCCTTTGCTGTCAGGCAAAATGGAAGAAAAGATGAATCGCAAAGTTTAAAGCAGAAGAAAACACGACATACAAAGCCTAAAACAAAAGAAAACATGCAATGCAAAGCCTAAAGCAAAAGAAAACATGAAACAAAAAAAAAACATACTTCAGATTTGACACACCAAAATAAAACATCATTCTGTTAGGCAAAATCTTGGCCTTGTGCTGTCAGGTAAAACGGAAGAAAACATGACACGCAAAGCCTAAAGCAGTAGAAAACATGAAACAAAAAAAAAACATACTTCAGATATGACACATCAAAATAAAACATCACTCTACTAAGCAAAATCTAGGCCTTCGCTGTCAGGTGAAACGATAGAAAACATGACATGCAAAGTCTAAAGCAGAAGAAAACATAAAACGCAAAAGACAAAAGCAGAAGAAAACATGAAACAAACAAAAACATAACACGTAAAGTCTAAAACAAACAAAAAACATGAACTGCAAAGCCTAAAAGAGAGGAAAACATAACACAAAGCCTTGAACAGAAGTAAACATTTTATCCTAGAAGCCAAGCTTTATTGACACATAAGCCCTTGTAATTATAAACAATTGGAAGCAGAGTCAGACTAGATCTTACAGACATAGTTGGGAAAAGGGCAAAACTAAAATTCAAATCATGTGTGTTCTTCCACCTCTAAATTTTGTTGTCACGTGTTAAAGCTGACCTACATTTTTTAATCGATTGATTCTCTACATCATTCTGCTTTAAAAAAAAAAGGACAATAATCACGTTACATGCTGATTTGTCTCAAAAAAAAGAACTTCAGCATGGGTAGAAATGCTTGTTTACTGTATTTGGCTAACTAAGGAACCCTTCAAGCACCCTTTCAAATGACTGCTTGGTTTGGACAAATTTAAAACCAAATTAGAGAAAAATAATCCCACCTTGAGCACTGCAGTAGTATAGAGAAAGGGAGAAAACTATCAAAACATAGGAGGCTGAGACGACAGTGCTAAATCTAAGGATCTCTGGTGAGATTCAATTAGATTGTATAGAGTCACAAATCTGGGCAAAATATCCTCTGTCTGAAATTCTAATTTTTGTGGCAGGGGATGGTTTAGCGGTCTGTTCATCTTGTCTCCTCCCTGGCAAGGCCGTGGATGCTGGCGAGTGGCGCTGGTTCAAATCCTACTATATTCATATTCTGTTTTGTTCTGTCTTTCTTCTTGTCTGTTGCGATATCTAAATTTGTGGTCGTCTTTCTTTACTACTAATCTTTGATTGAGACTAAACATCTCCACGCTGAGGGCAGACCTGCCTGGTATTTGCTGGCCTATTTGATGCCTTGAACATGTCTTCCCTACAACCGTTGAGTCAAGGGATTGAGTGAGTGAGTGAGTGAGTGAGTTAAGTGAAACTTCAAACACTTCAAGAGAATTTTTTTAATACGTTTTTGTGCGCTATATTTCAGGAAATCTGGTTTCATAACGATGGCATAAAGCCTCTGATGTTGCTTCTTTATCTATATTAAGATCAGAGGTTTGATGTGCCTGCCATTGATAACTCAGAGTGACTGTGTCACCACAAGAACAGCACCACTAATGTCCCAAGCATTGCCTGTAACTGGGTACCCATTTTACAGGTGGGGGGACTGGGGAAAGTTAGGGTAAATTGTTTTCCCACGGCAATCGCAAAATGGCATGGTCGGTAATCAAATCCTTCTTTTTCATCTTAACAATTGGTCTAACTGATTCAGCTGCTTGCGATTAAGATACGTAATGTAAACGCTGACCTTCTACTTCATTGGTGAGACGGTCTCGCTCCTTCTCCAGTTCTCCCCTCTGCTTCAGCATGTCCATCTTCAGGTCTGAGAGGTCAACTTTTGACCTATGGATGACCTCCTCAGCATGACCTAGTCAAATTCAAGATGACAACAACAAAAAATGGCATATAGCACAGTATTTTACCTTACAGCTAACAATGAAAGGAAAGTTTTTGTCTCAGCATCCATTTTACTTGCATATGATAAATTTGTCTGATTGTGTCTTCGTCCGTTCAAATTTATCTTGGGTTGGGGGAGGCATGATAGATTTGCTGTAAACCTAACACAACAACAACAACAACAAAGGAAATATTGATTTCCGGGAAAAAGACAAGTTTTTTCCTTGTCCATGTTGGTTTTGAGTGAGTCTAAGAGAGAAATTTAGCTTCAATACCTTCTATTCTGATATAAATAAAAGCAGCTTCAACAATAACGGAAAAAAGAGAGACAAAAAAAATATACAGGCGGAGACACAAAAAGAAAATAGAAAATGAAGAAGACAGAGAGAGGTGGTGTAAAGACTTGACGACATGTAGGAAGATGTTTCTTTAAAAAAAAAACGGTCTTGCCTTTCAAGATAGTGTTTTTCTTCTCGAGCTCGTGAATTTCTCCCTTGAATTTGTTGTGTTCTGTCGTGGTGGCCATTAGTTCTCTGTGCGCGTTGTCCAGCTGTCGCTTGAGGGATTCCCGTTCGGCCTGGTGGTAGTGAATACACAGGGGCCACTTATAGTACATAAAATCTAAAAAATACACATTGGAAACTGATGTCGGGCCATTAAAAACAGTACCCATGGCAATCAACAAAGAACTCGCCCAAGCATTTCCACAAATCAAACTTAAAACAGACAAGGATGTTGACAATGTTCAATCACTTGACTAAAACTAGGACAGATGGAAGATATTCACAGAGCTAATCGTCATGAATGCTCAGGCATTTAGCTCTGACAAACTGGACAAACAAAGCAGCGACAACAAAAACAAAATCAAAACAAACTAACCAAAACGAAAGTTAAAATTTTAAATCAACTAAAGATCAGAGGCCTCTCTCATTCTACTTTATGGAATCTACAGTGTCTAGACTTACCTCTAAGGATCTAATAGTCCCCTGGTGTTCCGAGATTTGCTTGGTCTGTGTGCGGCTGATGTTGTCTGCGTCAAGTCCCAACTTCTCGCTCACAGCTCGGATTTCCTCGAGCTCCACCAGTAGCTCTTTCACCTGATGTATTATAAAATTTGCTAGTTTATTTTTTGTGTGTTTTTAAGAGACTTAAGAATGAGTAATAGATTTACAAATAAAAGAAGATAGAGAATGTGAGAGGAGAAGACAGAGAGAGAGAGAGAGAGAGAGAGAGAGAAAGGAGATATAGACACAAGAACACACATGAACTCTAATTTTCCAGTTCCCTCCCATTCATTATGCCTGGATTGATGTGAAACAGCAGCAGGGTTTGACAAGAATGGTAAAAAACATTTTCTTACATAAAATCTTGTTCAACAGATTCAAATTAATGTAACGTCATAAACAATAGATTAAATCACCCCTGTTTTCTTCAGTAAAAGAACTTGAATTATGTTTGTAACATCACAAAAATTATGCTTGTATGTTACATATTACAAGAACTAGAACTACACTTGTAATCACAATAATTTCCAGCACCTGCAAGTGGAGTTGAGCATTTTCTCTCTGGAGTATTCGAACTTTTTGTGTGTCCTGACTCGTTTCTGTCTGTATCTTGGCAATGGTGGAGTCCCGGTCCTGCCGTAGATTGGTTAGCTGCAAAAGTCATAACAGTTCATAAATATATATATATAAATTCTGTATACATAGTTTAAATATAAGCTAAAAACATGTTTTCACGTTGATAACTTTGTCATTTTTACCTGAAATTTTGCAAGAGGTGAAAATCAAATTGATAAAAGTATGCTGTACGCGTAAGGACTTAAACTGAGACTTGAATTCAAGCGAGTTGACTTATCGCGGATTCCACTGTATTTAAATATAAGCTAAGAACAGCAGGTGTAGTAAAAATGACAAGATTATTTCATATCGGGGCCTTATGCTAAAAACACATATACATAATTTAAATGTAAGCTAAAAACAGCAGGTCTAGTACAAGTGACAAGACTATTTGCATAGCAGGGATGCAAGCGCCTTATGCACAAAAAAGCAGGAAAGTTTTAATGACTCTATAACGTTTTCTACCAGGTAGTGACAACCAATAGCTGCCTCTTCTGAATCTTTGATAGATAAACAATAAAAAGGTAGATCAACTACATCACTAAGGCCTACACAGATGTACAATACAAAAGAAGTGTTCAATGTTATAAAAAATCTGAAGTTTGGAAAGTTTTTTTTTTCACAATTTAAGTCTCAAATTTATCAAAATTTCCTGCAGGGGGGGCACATTGGCTAAAGAAAACTGCTAAAAAAAAACATATACTTATAGAGGGGCTCTGAATGGTAAGTAAAAAAAGCATTAACAAACCACAAGATTTGATCCCACTCTGTGAGTGTGCTAAATCAGCAGCAATGCAGTGCCATGCCCTAATGTTTGTAAATTCTCACACTGTAGACAACCTCAGCCTGGCAGTGCTCACTTCCTCTTGACCTGCTTCGAGCTTAAAAGGGTTTCATGGAAAAGAGTTAACCTAAACCCTAAACAAATATGGTGTGCTCAAGTTTTTACATATTAAAACTTCTATCGGTATTTTTTTTTTATCGCCCTCTATATCATGTTCTTTTGTTATACAATCTACACTGCCAACTCTACAGGAGTAAGCTTTCTTGTTACTCCTTCTGCACTCTCTCCTGTGGCCACAACTATTACCCATAACCCACCTCTAAATCATGTTGTTTAGTCAGGTCATCGAATCTCTGCTGGTATTCAGCCGCGTCGTGCTCGTATTCCGCCTTCAGGAAGGACAACTCATACCGCAACCTACTGGTGGCCGACCTGTACTCCTCAACCTCTGCTTCGTGCTTCTTGGTCTTCTCTCTCCAGGTGTTCTCAACCTCCTCAGCCACCTGAGTCCTGATCAGTTCCAGACGTTGTGGGGTTATCATCTGGTCAGGCATAGATAGAAAAAAAAATGTTGTGGAAATGAAAAGAAAAGCAAAATTGTACTATGCCAGTCAGACTGTTTAGTTCGGTTATCTTTTTTTTTATTCTGGAAAAATAATGTAGGAGGTTTAACCAATATACAGTGTGGCATTTAACCATACGACTTAGAAAATAAGGTCGAAAAATTATTCCATGGTCTTAAAATTTACAACAATTTGGGCTATATAAATACACCATAATAGAGTGTGGTCAAGTCTTAGAGCAGAAGAAAATAAAGTATTTCAAAGTTAACAAATTTTAAGATATATCATAAAGGTTGTGCTGACTGTCTTCAAGCACCTGCTAGCTTGAGTAGGCCTTCAATGAATAGAAGACATAAATTCATCCGCCATATGACTTAAGGATGTATGTACAAAATTGGCGGTTTTTGGTTATCAATACCACCTGATTCCTCATAACTTGGTTTATCTTATGTCTAATGGACTTGAAGATACTGTTAAAACTGGCCAAGTTAATCGATAAAATTATGTTGCCCTGTAGTTTATTTTCATAAGCACATTTATCACATAACGCCCTCTCCTGAAAAATGACAAAATTGTGCATACACCCATACAAGATAAGGGCAACAATTTTGACCCTTCGCCCCCTAAAAAATTTTTAGAGCAGATATATCCTTAAAAGTTTTCCAACAATCTCCATTTCCTTCTCAGCATTTTTTTTTCTAAAATTATTATTACCTCTTTTAGGTCTATGGGAAACTTTTCAAAATGAACTGCTAGCGTTATAATTCTGTACCTTCATTTTCATTTCTTCCAGCTCAGCAATTTTCTCAGCCAGGTCTCTCTTGCAGGATTCATACATAGTCAAGTATTTGTCCTTCACAATACGAGTCTCCTCAATAGTAGCTTTGTTCTCCGATTCCAGGTCAATTATTTGATCTTGAAGTCTGTTTAATAGGGAAATAATAATAAATATAGCAATAATGAGATGATTTGGTTTTAGTATGTGATTTTTGTTCATGCTTTTAAAATATACCCAGCCATTTCACTATGGCTTCAAATAACTTGTTGAATATCAAATTTAAAATTTGCTATACATTAATAATAAACAATTAAGATAACAAAAGTTTTTTTTTTTTAAAAGTATTTAATTTTTGTAAAGATAAAGGAAACTATTGAAGAGGTTAGAAAATAATTCTGTGCATTTATTTATAAATTGAAAGAGAGCAGAAATTTGACTTCGGTTGAAATTAAAAGTATTCAAAACTAATGAACCGCTTTGGACCAAGGTTAAAAATAAAATTGTATGTCCATACCTTTTATTTCACAAACTAATTGTAAACACTTTTAAAGGACTAAAATAAATACAGCTGAAAATGATTCCAAAAAAAAATTGAGGAAACTGCCACTCACTTTGCGTGCTCAACCTTGAGCTGCTGGTAGTTGATCTTGTGCCGCTCCGCCCGCGACTTCTCATCGGCCAAAAGTTTCTGAAGTTCAGTCTCCATGGCGAGACGAGGTAGCTGACTGCCGAGACTGGTACCAAGAGCACCGCCTCCTGCAACACCTCCAGCACCGGGAGGGTAGTACGCTGGGCTTGTCATGTCAGTTTTAGCCAACTTAAACAAAGCAAGAGACTCCTGGTTAAGCAAATCAGTGAATTATCATTATCATTTTAAACAGGATGAAGCAGCTAACTTGTCAGAGAATACTGCTTTTTCAGCAAGGTAATAGTCCTTTATACTTATAGGCCCTACTTGAAACTTTGTAACTAACACTGCCATGAGCTCACCTTGATCAACAAAGGCAGTTGAGCCGATAGATGTTTTTGGACAAGTTACTTAAACAAGAGTGTTGGATGAAAATCTTCTAGTGACAAAATATTTGGGCATCAAAACTTTAAATGCTTTGTTGTTCATCTGGGTGTTTATCAAATCCTTAGGCCTACACTTTGGTGCTGGCCCTTCTTACATTTTTTCTTCTCATGCTAAGCTGAATGGTAAAAATTAGCAAATAAATAAAGGCAAAGGTAGACCTAGATCTAAACCTAGTTATTTAGATTTCTAGATCTAATGGAGTAATGCATTTAAAAATGTTGATTTAGTAGTTTAAACATTTTGTACTGAAAGTTTTATAGTTTCTAGAGATTTACCATAAAACTAGATCTAGATTTAGATCTAGTAGATGTAGATTTAATCTAAATTTAGACCTAATCTAGATCTAGTAGATCTAGACATCTAGTTGATCTAGGCCCGATTTAGGGTATGAATTGTAGACAAGTTTATTCCAAATATTGCTCAATTTAATCAATATTGAAGAAAATCTATAATTTCGATCAAATCCTTACAGGTTATGTGTAAAAAAAATCAAGAGTAATACAACTTGAGAAGAAATGCAAATATATCTAGTATATTTAGCCTCTAGATCTAGAGTCTAGATAGCCGTACAGGCTACAAGTCTGGGCATGTATAAACATATTAAAAGTAAATTGCAGCAGTTTCACGCACATATGGTATAATTAGGTATATATGAATCTGACTTACTATAAGCAGTTCAAAAGGGTGAAAGCCGTAACCTTTCCAATTTTACACAGTTCTCATCATCTAAGTCATGATTTCGAGTACGAAAAACAGAACAGTCCACTTAGCTAGGCCTAAACAAGCGTCATGTTGCCAAGAAAGCGATTTCAAGTGAAACCGGAAATGTAGAAAAGAAAATTCTAGTAGCTTCCCTTGTTTTCCGAACGCGCTACGAATTTTTAAAAAAATAATGAGAACGAGAGCATTGAATTGACTTTTATTTTATAACGGTAGCAAATCCGGCCGTCAAATATAAACAGGTCATTATTTAATAATGAAATATATTGAAACAATCAAAGAAATTATATAATTTTAAATATTTTGATAGCATAATGAATACTTATAAATAGTAACATTGTTAGTAAACACGATAGCGGTGGGAGCAGTGATATACTATAGTTAGCTAACTATAGTATATCACTGGGTGAGAGAGATGAAGGCGGTGATGATGATGACGTTGTTGATGTTGATGATGATCAGAGATTATAATAATGATGATGAGCTATTATGATGATGGTGAAAATAATAGCGAAATATGCTTCAAATAAAAAACAAAATAAACTTTAAAAAAACATCCAAAAAGAAATAATGACAACGATGATGACTTTGGTGTTGAGAGCAATAGAAAAAAGCCACGTAGTCACTGAAATAAATAAAAATAAGAGGACCAATTAATTAGAACCCGATGATAATTTCAATGTAAAAATAAAATACCACAATAAACATCAATCCCCACAGGCTCAAAAGGAGGAAGTGTAATCAAATGTCAATAATGATGTCTATGCAACTCGAAGTATAGTAATAGATGTAAGATGGCGATCTGTTACCCCTAATTTGAACATTTCATTCTATAAGTATTGCAATTTTATCATTTCCCACGCCTATGAAATATGCCTCAGTCTAATATTAGGAATCGGTTCAATTCAACAAATGCGACCTTAAGTTTGAAAGAAATATTGACAACGATTCAGAGTTTTGTCTTATATTAGAAGGTAGAGTGTTCCAAAAAGCAATAGCACTAAAACAAACGCTATGACTCTTGAAAATATCAGACCTGGGTAAGGGTAAAATAAACCGTTTTGTGTCATTGGAGCATGGTGTGAATAAGTTATTAACATGTTTAGGAACCTTCTTAAGCATAGATTTGCAGATCAACTTAGCACGCTGAAATTTTCGCAAAATTTTGAGATTTACAAAGGCGTTAGAGGTATGATATGAACAATTTTTAGCAACGAGTCTAACGGCTCTTTTGTAAAAAGATCATAAAATTCTTAATTGATTTTGATGAGCATCTCCATATAACATTAGTCCATATTCTAATTTGCTATTAATAAAAGCATAATAGAACGTTTTCCTGCAGTCCTCATTAATGAAATTTGTAATCCTTGCCAACTGACAGGTCGCTTCAGCAATACTGGAGAAAAATGTTTTGATATGACTGGACCAATATACATCGTTATCCACTGAGAAGCCATAAAATTTAGTTCTAGAAATTTCTTGTATCGGGTGACCATTCATATGAGCAATACGGAATCGTTGCCATTTTTGCCTTGTAATAATAATGAATTTGGTTTTTTTCCCGGATGAATCTCCATAGCATTAGAACCTGCCCATTTTGAAACTATAATGGCAGATGTCTGCATTTTCAGGAAAAAGAAAAAAAAGACTCGTAGTTCCCGCCAGATACGTTGGCGCGTGTATTATAGGCGAATATTTCACACATGACCCCACAAAAATGCCAAGGGAGATCATTTATCGAAAATAAAAGTGGTCCTAAAACAGAACCCTGCGGAACCCAACGGTTTTTTATACTTAATGTGGAAATTTGTTTATTAAAGGATACACTTTCCACTCTGTCACAGTGTCAGACAGAAAAGAATAAATAAGCTGAAGACGTGTAGGATCTAGCCCATAAAATGAAAGTTTTTTTTTTGTTAAGTATTCTATGATCAATCATGTCAAAGGCCTGTTTAAAATCAATGTACAAAGAACCGTTAATTACTTCAGAATTTACAGAATTCAGCCAAAATTCATTAGTTTTTATAAGAGCAACCTGACAAGAGTTTAAATAACGAAACCCTCATTGGTTCTCTATCAATTCGAGAGGAAAACAATCAGAAAAGAGAGAGAGAGAGAGAGAGAG
>BMAT01000700.1:10738-22461 GCA_019649035.1 Elysia marginata
TATTCCGGGCTTTCTAAAAGGACTGGTGAAGGATCTAATTATTATCCATAGTCCTCTTGAGAGCATGCATAGGGCACCCACAAACTTCCTCTATTCACACCTGTCCTGGGCGAGCCAATTGAGCTCGTTCCATGTCTTCCCTGACTCCACTCTTTCACTTTCCACTAATCTCCCCCACGTACCTTGTGGTCTTCCTTTCTTTCTTGCTCCTTGTGGATTCCACTTGAGAGCAATCAGTGGATGTCGAGATTTGCTCATTCTAAGGACATGTCCAAGTCATCTCTATCTTCTTTTCTTCACTTCTACAATTGGTCGTATGCCAGTTCTTTCAGATATTTCTTTGTTAGAAACCCTATGCTCCCATCGAATTCCCAAAATTCTTCTAAGACACCGCCCTTCAAAACCTCTGAGTTAACTTTCAATCCTTTGGTTGGTTCTCCATGTCTCTGAGGCATACAATAAAAAAGATCGCACATTAGAAGTGTATAACTTCAATTTTGTATCTTTTGTTATCCTATTCGACTTCCAGATGTTGTTGACCTTGTAAAAAGCGGTGGAGGCCATAACTATTCTAGCTCATATCTCTCTGTTTATATTACCATCTGCAGTCAGGTAGCTTCCAAGATACTTAAAATCTGTGACATTTTCCACACTTTTTTCATCAATGAGAACATCACTATTGGATTTTGTATTGATTTTCATGACTTGGGACTTGTAGTGACGTATCTTTAACCCGATTGACCTTGCTGTTGTTTCTATGCAACTTGCTTTCTCCTGCATGTCTTTTTGTGATAATAAGGCTATATCATCTGCAAAATCTTCGTCCTTAAGAATGGTTGAATGCCTTCCATGTGATTCCCCTAGGTTGTTGATTGGTGCATCTTTTCATTACCCAATCAATACCAATAAGAAAGAGGAGAGGAGATATTACACAGCCTTGTCGGACTCCTGATTTTACTGCAAACCAATCACTTTGTTGCCCTCCATGTCTCACGCAGCACTAGTTGTTGGCATACATGTCAGATAAGATGTTGATAATTTTCTGAGGAATTCCATATGCTTGGAATATTTTCCATTAAGTTTTATGATGCACGCTGTCAAAAGCCTTTTTAAAATCAATGAAATTGATGTATGTTGAGGAGTTCCATTCAATTGATTGTTCTATGATTGTGCGCAAGATAAAAATCTGGTCAATGGAAGATCTGCCTTCACGAAGACCTGCTTGTTCTTCCCTGAGTGCTTTATCTACACTGGATTTGATTCGGTAAAAGATGACCCGACAAAATATCTTGCCAGGAACAGACAGGAGGTTAATGCCTCGCCAGTTGTTACACTGGGATAGAACACCTTTCTTAGGAAGCTTGATAAGGATTGCTTTTTTCCAGGCATCTGGGACTTTCTCTTCTGTCCATACTTTGTTGAAGAGACCAACAAGGCACTTAGCGCTCATTGATGTATCTGCTTTCAACATGTCAGCTGTAATGCGATCTTCACCAGGGGCACGGTTACTTTTACTTTTTGCAATGGTTTTCTCAATTTCTGAGCATGTGAAAGGACCTTTCTTCATTTCCATTTCTTTTCCTTTCCCCTCTATGTATGCAAGGCCTTTCTGGGTCGGGTCTGTTTAAGATACATGTACATGTAGTCTTAAAATGGTTTGCCCACCTTTTACATTGGTCTTCTAGTTTGGTAATGAGCTTTCCGTGTTCATCTTTGACTGTTGAGGGTTGGCTGGAGTTTGTTATGGTTAGATCTCTTGTGATTCTGTAGAGAGTTTGGGTATCGCCTCTAAAGGCTGCTTCTTGGGCCTCAGTTGCTTTGTCCTCCAAATATGTCTTTTTATCGTATCGTTCATTGCAGCTGTTTTAACCAATTTGTTTTGGGTTTTTTTGCTCTATATTCTGTAAGTGTAACGGCCGCAATTCTTTGCTCTCCTTGGATTGATAGAAGTCTTTGTTTGAGCCGTTTCCTTTCTTCAATAAGTTTCCAAGTTTCATCCCTGATCCAAGGTTTCTTCGAGGATTTCTTATATTCCAAGATCTGTTTACTTGTATTAGTGAAAGCATCTTGAACTTGAGAGCAGTATTTGCCTAAATCGTCTATAGGAATTTCATTAAGGAGATGGAATCGGTTTGAAAGTTCAATACTAAATGCCCCTTTTGATGCTGGATTTTTTAATTTTGCAGAGTCAAATAGTATTGGTGGTTGGAGTTTTTTCTTAATCTTTAACTGAAGTCTCAATTTGGTTAGGACTAGATTGTGATCATTCCCAATGTCACCCCCTCGGATTGCCCGAACATCAACAAGAGATGATCGCCATCGTACATTTATAGCTGCATGGTCGATTTGGTTTCTGGTCTTTCCATCTGGGGAGTTCCATGTCTCCTTGTGGATATCGAAAATTGTTCCAATAACAAAGTTGTTCCATATACAGAATTCTAGAAATCTTTCTCCATTTTTTGTTTCTTACCCCTAGTCCGTGTTTGCCCATGTACTCTTCAAACCCAGTGTTGTCTGATCCTACTTTAACATTAAGTTCTCCCATGACAATGCTTATATCATATTTGGGGATATAGGTTAAAACTTCTTGTAGTTTGGAGTAAAATTCATCTTTTTCGTCATCCGCAGCATCCTCTGTTGGAGCATTGCATTGCAATATGGTAAGTTTTGCAAATCTGGAATAATTCTAATAATTCTGCATGTATGATTGATTGGTTCCCATTCCATTAGGCTTTTGTTGGTTTTCCGATCAAAGATCAGGACCACACCTCCTCTGTGCAATCCATCATCCCTGCATGAATAATACATTACCTCTCCAGTTGGGGCCACATATTTATTCGCTCCATTCCACCTTACCTCACTTATACCTAAGAAAAGTAAGATGTCAAGCCTATATTTTTGCATTTCCGAGATGACTTGGGCTGTCTTTCCTGTTTCATACATGGTTTGAGCATTCCATGCGCCCAATCTCACCTGGTGCTTGGGAGAGGTCATTGACCGAGTCGGGTCAAAGGCTTCCTTGCGGGTTTGGCCTTTTACCTTCATGGAGGGCATATCTGCCCGAGTCACTGGCATTCCGTCCAGGGCTTGCTGCAAAACGGTCCTCCTCCCCTAAGGGCGCCGGGCTTCCGACCGGTATCTACCCGAGTTGTTTTAATACATGTATTTTATTAAGACACCCACTCCACAGGTCTTGATTTTGTACTTCTTTTTTTACCATTGTAAAGTTTGGATATTTCATAATGCACAGGATTACAACTCTATTCAAGACATAATGTCCATCTTGATTACAATACTGATTTTGACTCTAAAAATTAACCTCTCTGCTCCAATGATGCCCTCAGGATTTTATTTTAATACATGTATCTCAAGCAAAGCTAGGAACCTCTGCTAGATTTTTTTTTATATAAAAGCAAGCAAAAACAATTAAAAGTCTTGCAGTCTCACAATATAGCTACAAATTTCACTAAGAGGAAATTCATATACTGTAGTCCACTTAAGACTTTGTAAAACGCAGAGAAACAAATGCAATGTATTAACTTCGAATTATCAATCAAAATCAGTTACTATCATCTGAATACTTTTTGAATAATACAATTACAAGTATTTAAATTATTCAGGTTCAAATTTTTTAGACTCAACAATAATGTTTATGAAATATTTAATTGTATACATTCATGAAATTGAAAAATATAGTTAGTTTAAATTCATGTCGTGCTGATTTGCTTTTATGGATGTGGCTTTATTATGGAAAACGTTTTACATGCCATTGTCTTAGAATGTTTCCCTGACCTCATAACCACAGATATAAAGACATCAAAACAATTTTCTCACCTGCTTAAATGATTTTAGTGAGCTTTCTGATATTGTTTATATCTCTATACCAATATTTTAAAAATTTTTTGACTTGATCCATTTTGGGATATTTCTGACTATTTTCTTAAGTTACACTGTAGAATGATTTTATAGAATGGAGGTTTAAAAAAGCCAGATTATTTGACAAAACACATCAGATATTACAACTTTCATAGACTTTTGAAGAAAAAAATGTAACAGAGTCAGATATGCTAGATGTGGAATTTATTCCAGGACCATGAAAGTTGAAAAAAAAAACATTTTATCATCATATTGCATTCATTTGAAGAAGAGAGGCAGAAATATACAATTGCATGAAACAGCTCAATACATAAGCACCCCTTACAGCTGATCACTTTAGTTTACATCTGTTGTTAAACTCAATCATCAAACCCAAGTTAAATGAATAAACAATAATAAATTAAGGAACGCATTTTCTCAATACATGTATCTATTTGACTTTCAAAATATGCTGAACATCTGTTGACTTCTCTCTATATCTTTGTTAAAACACATCCTATCATGAATATTCCTTTCATAAATTATCCAAAGGCTGTTTCTAAAATCAATACATTGTCAGTAATATAAAGAATAAACAAATCCCAGATATAAAATTCTCCTCTCTACCATCAGAGTCCAGCACCGCCTTGACAAGGTGGGGATTTACCGACATCTTGTGAGGCCTCCCATTCTGCTGGAGTTTTTGCCTGGGAACCACAGAGGAAATCAAGAAGGTCATTACCAATATCACATATCAAGAACCCATATATATATACAGTTTTCCTAATTCTAAATACAGTATAGATTGTTGCTGCTATTAGTTCTCTTACACTACAGTGATTTATGCAATATGTTTTGAATGAAAGGATTAATTTATAATTTGTTGTTCTTTTATCTTGTCTGTTCTAAAAATGCAGTTGAGTTGACATAATTTGAGTCTTGATAACTGTAATTTTTTTTTTAAATGAACTAAAAAAAAAACACTCCCAGAGGAAATTTCTTACGCAGGCAACGTACACTTTATTGCATTGCAAAAGATGAGTTTAGCATAGGTCCATAAATATGAGAAAAACACAAACTCTTTGTCAAAGTTACAAATAAGGATACACCACACTGATCTGAAATGAGACTGCCTGAAAAAATACAAAAAAGGTAGGAACACTCATGAGAGACAACAAAGATCTCAAAAGAAGAAAACAGCTTTCCACTGTAGTATTTGCAAAACTCCAAAGCCTTTGGATTCGTGGTGAAAGTCAAAACCAATACATACTGATACTGTACAAAGATGAAATATAAATGTGGTACATGGGCTCTAATAGAAACTGAAGAAAAACAACTAGATGCGTTTCACAGAAAACAGTTTTAGAAAGAGCTAGGAATAAATACCCAATAAAAATCAAGATTAAGTCCCTGTATAAAAAATGCAGTAGGGGCTCACTTTCTATTTATGTGCCTATTCTAAGGAGTGATTTTAAAATTATACCACAAAAAAAAACAATGAACAGTTTTTTCAACACCCAAGGGAAGAAATACTCATGGAGATCACTATCTAAATTCCTTGTGTACTTAACGACGACCTTTCCCAAAAAGCAACACCACTAACTCTCAAGAGCCAAAAGGACCTTGATAAATGGTACTAAAAAATACTGCACAAGAGAGAAATTAGTGGAGTGAACCTACAGTGAGAATACAAGAAAATTGAAAGATTTTAAAGGTATGAAATTGGCAGTGGAGAGAAGTAGGCTTTAAGCAGAAATGCCTGAATGTCTGCCTTTAGTATGATTTGAACCTTTAGCGTTGATATAAGTACAGCCAAATTCAGATATTTCAAACCCCATATGAACAAAATTAAGTTCTGAATTATCTAAAAATCAAATTATTACCATGTATTACAGAAAATAGATACAATAGTGAATTACTGTGATAGTGTGAATTAAGCTAAGACTCAAAAAATCTAGTTTCAAATTATAGGGACATGACTGTGTTCATGTTTAATTTTCTTTTCACACAATTCATAGGGAAGCTTGAACCAAAACGTTGAGTAACAAGGGAGCCCAAAAGTGTTGGCAAGCCTCTTCACCACTGTCAGCTATATTATAAATGCGAACTCTGATTAGTGCTGTTGTCTACAGTGCGTACACTATTGAGAGATCCATTTCACAAGTCTTGATTTTGTACTTTTCTTTTACTACCCTCCAGTTTGGATACACTGTACATGTATTTCAAACTGCACGGGAGCAAAACTTAAGATTTAGTTATCCAAAAACTGAATAATCAGTACACACTTAAAAAGATAAATAAGGTTGGTAATTTGAATAAAATTCAAATTCAGCAAATCTTTGAATTATCCAGGTTTGAGTTATGTGACTCAACCTAAGAACACACTAAAGAATTTTTCTACAATTTTAAAGCCTTTCTTGTCATAAAAACTAACTATTTCTGGAGTGAAAAAAAAAGCCGGGGATGTTATTTTACTGGTTTGATTAAGACCACTTAATGTCTGAAGTGTTTTATCAGAAAAAAAAGAAGAGAAGTGACACAAACGAATCTTTTAAAGCAAAATTTGAAATGAAAACTGTAATGTTTTTCCTGATTTTAGAACATATCGAGAATCTTTTTTCATGCACTCCAAAGTAACAATTTGTATTTTTTATAATTTTCCTTTTTTTGATTTTTTCTTTGCAAGATATTTTTCTAAAGACAAGGACGAAAGGCTGTTTGATCTAATAGTTTTTATGCATTTTTATTGTAAAACTTTTCATACTTGTTTAATGCTACACTCTTTTACTACGATTTAGTTTTATAAGGCAGTTTATATTTTACTATGTATTAGCACCACCAAGCAATGTTTTAGTGGATTTTAGAGCCTCTATAGTTTTTTATTATTATTATAACCTAACTTTTCTTACCACTATTGATAAAGCATGAATTTTGTTGTCTATCTCCTCTTGAATGGCTTGATGTACCAGCTGATGTTTCTGGGGAGATAAGTATACATAAAATTTTAAATATAACAGCCTGTGTTGTAAACTGTGTCTCACTGGACAAGCTGAACACAATTGATTAAAATATGCCATCAACAATAGCATTGCGTTTTTGCTAATTTTGTTTAAAATGAAAATAACAGTGAAATTTTCTTGGTAGCAAACTTGTTTGGCCATGATTTTCTTCTAATTTTCAACTTTCAAAAAAGTTTTGACAATTGGCTCAAATTTTATGCCTGTCAAAAAAATGAAGTTATTAAACCATAGACAATATTTTAGATATATTTTAATAGTAATGACCTAATAATGAATTTGTAATCATTGAGACTTATCTAAAGGCAAAATGTTTAGAATTTGAAACAGTGAAATTATATTTTATGACTTTCTGCATTAGTTCATAGTAAAAAAGGGCATTTAGTCAAGCAGGCTGGAAAGGAAAAGTCAAAACTAACCTGCAATCTTTTTACATTTTCAAAGGCAGTTGAAACAATGATGACTTTAAAGTAAGACTCATTCTCTAAACAAGACACAAGATAAAAAAAAAGAACATTAATAAGACAAGAGCATTTCTGTCCAAAGCAACTTGTACAGAAACAGCAACAGCAAAAAAAGAATTTGTGGACCAAAAAAGTTAGGCTTTTTGGGAAGGAAGAATAAAGAAAATTTGTCAGTTATAATCTTGAGAAAACTATCAGTACGTCTGTATGTCAGTACATCTTTCAAAATCAATGGAAGGAGGAACAGAGTAAAAATAAAAGTACGTTTAGTGATTTACAATAAACAAGCATGAGCTGATGTTGTTGGGTATCTCTTCATAAAAGAAAATGAATTATATTCCAAATTTTTAAAAATTTCTCAGAAACAAAACTCAGTTTCAAATTATGAAAAATTTAAACTTTAAGTTAAATTAAAAACGAAGGATAAATAGGCAATATGAATATAGTTTGAATTACACCAGTATTTAAAATTAAGGTTCAAATTATTTCCACTGTATGCCACTTTCTCCAGACTCTATTTGTAGCCTGAGATACAATTCTTAATCAAACAAAAGTGACATCAAGTTACATACTCAAAAGCATGATGTAACCAAATCTCTAGCTCTATGAAAACATGGTGGTAACTCCTAACAAAACAAATTAAAAAGAAAAAAAATACTTTCTTAACTTATAGACTAATTTAGAGTAAAATTTACTTTCAGACAATCATTCATGAATAATGCAAGTTTCCAAATTCAAGAGAGGAATTTTCATTTACCTTTCAAAACGAAGACTACAAGGAAAAAAGGGTAGTTGTCACAAAAAATGAATTTGAGACATTTGAATTTAAAATTCAGATTATGAAAAGAATTAATACTAGGTATAACTAGTCTTTTACATCTAAAAGTTTATCTATCTAGGCATATTTTGGTTACTTTTCATATCTGTAAGAAGAAGATGTATATTTTCCATGTCTTGAGGATTTGGTAAAAGAGGTAGTTTTGGACAACTACCCTTTTTCCACAGAAAACACTTCAATCCTCTAACTGTGTAGATATTTGCTTCATTTTTGTTTATAAATCCTCAAGTCTTTTCAATTACGTGCTTTTGATTTGTCAAATTTAGTAAACACCTTTATAATCAATTATAAGAATTGAAAAAGTGTGGTGTCGTGGTGTAGTGGTAGACGCTCGGCTTTCGGATCAAGAGGTCGGGGGTTCGAGTCCTGCATTCAGCAGGTCGACGTTTAGTCCTTGAGAAAGGCTATTTACACACATTTCTTCGCCTCACTCATGTGTTGAACGAGTACCCGACTATAGGCAGTGAAAGATCTTGTCAGAATGCTAGAGTGATGCGCTTAACTTGCTGCTCCTCTGAGGGTTCAGAAGGTACTTTGGTTGGGAATGGCCTGTCGGGGAACCCATGTAAAGCGCTTAGAGCACATTAGTGGATAAGCGCTATATAAAAATGCTCTTAATCAATCTATTCTTAAACAACTGTCATATATCTCGCGTCATTAGCAAACAAGTTGAAAATTCTTTTTTCGGAAAAGTGCAATTCAAAGATCTTCTTTTCCTTTTTTTTCTCTAATATTTCAATGGATAAAAGTTTTAGAATACTATATATACCTAAAAATTAAAAAATTTCCTGACTTTTTGTTTACGTTTGGAAGCTTAGAAAAATGTCTTGTTTAAAAGAGTAACTCCTTTAAAGATTAAAAACTGCAACATGCGACTCATTCACCCTGGATGTGAGCCATAATTTTCAATAGTCATCTCCATGTTAGTCTTTAAAATTTTCTGTAACACCAAGCCTCTTCTTCATACACACAATCATTCTTTTATTTCCAACCTGTCAGGTCTGTCTAAAATTTGGACCATTTACTCTTCCTTGTCATCATTATCAATAACTCAATTCAGTCTCACTTAACAAATCAAGAATGTTTGAACAAAAACATTTCGAGTATTTATTTTAAGAAAACTTTGATACCCATTTAGAAATTTTTGACAGAATGGAATCAATATCAATAATGCGGGTAAAAAAATGTAAGAATCAGGTTTTGTATTAATTACCATGATTTCTTGGACATCATAATTGGTGGAATTAAAAGGTTAAATTGTAAAAAAAAATTTTGAGATCAGTACAGTCTTTATCTCTTTCTCAGTGTATCAGTCACTTGTAGCACACTGCAGTCAGCCATTTTGACCCAAACAAAAAGTGCAAGGGTGTTTGCCTTTTTGCCAATGGATTACCTGGACTGCCTTTCTTTCAAAGGGAAGCGTTTTTAAAACTCTCTCTAAATGTGGACTACTGCCCTTTATTGAAAAAAAATTGGATGTTTGGGGAGGAACTAAACACTGCAAACTATGGGACATGGGACAAGGGGCATAACCCCAAAATTTATAGTTTGTGACTACTGCCTTTTTTTCCCTGTAGTCTTCTGATTTAGTATCAATTTGACTTTAACTCAAAATTAAAAGAGAACATGAAAATTATCTTTCAGAGGAAAACTTTGGGCATGTCAGACAGAGAGAAATGCCATTTTACCTTTGGGCATATTGTGCATGTAGCCTTCATTGATGATATCCAAAAACTGTGGCTATGGAAAAAATACCATAATTATTTGATTTAAAATATCAAATATACAATATAGATTGTAAATCTACCCTCAGCTTTATCATCTGCCAACAACAACTGTCATTTCTATTTTTGTTTTAAAGAAATAGAAGACAACATCTTGAGTAGTCTCACTTTAACTTTTTGCATTACAGTGGAATCCTGACAAAGTCAACACCTCAGGACCGAAAAAATGTGTTGACTTTAAGCAAGAGCTGACTTTAACTAATACAAAAATATAAAGAAACACAAAATGGGACTGTGAAACAAAGTTGACTTTAAGCAAGAGTTTCCATTTCAAAAACTCAGTTTAACTTAAAGGTGTTGAATTTAAGTAGATTCCTCTGTATTTTCTAACACTAACATCTTACAAAATAAAACCTTAAACCACTTATATCTATATATTGATGCTGCAAGTGTAAATGCAAAAATGTGAAAAAACTTAATATTTTGTGCAAATGCCATCTTTTGTTAAATTTTGCATTCATGTTTCCAGCATAGGTAGGAATGCAAGTCGGTATGCTTAACACTGCGAGTGCCAGAATGTAGTATCTATTTGAGGTTTCATTATTTAACCCTGTCCTTGATACGCGGTGGCATATCGGTCACAAAAATCAACCTTGGATCCAAGGGCAAAAGTTTAGATTTTGAGCTTAAGTGGCAGTGAATGTGTTTTATACAACAGAAAACATGCAGTTAAAACTTTCTGAAATTACTTTCCTAAAGGAAGACATTCATAAAAATTCGCGAAAAAAAAATTATATAAACTCACAAATATGTGCACATTACCTTCAGTGCCTCAGTCAGCTTTTGTCGCACAGCATTTTCTACTGGCTTCTAAAGTTAAAAAAAATAAAAGTGAAACATGAAGCAAAATGGATTACTGTCCTACATTTGTAAAAAAAAAAGAAAAAAAGAGTAAAAAAGACAATTTAAATACAAAACAAACATTCAATTTGAAAATGTGTATAATTTGGGATCCGTCGGGGCGCATAGATGATCTCCTAACCACCACTTTCCATTTGAAAATAAATATGAATTAAACTCACAAATGTTTGTTTTAGTTTACTTTTTAGTTGCGACCTTGAAAAAAAGTAAAGGAATGACATGGGGTTTTTTTTGTAAAAAATGCAAAACATACAGGATAAGCAACAAACTAAAAATCTTTTCAACAAATTGTAAAACTTTATAGGATTATCTGTTAGTGTAGTTTTCCACATTAAATAACAAAAGAGGTGTTTATAGTTCAAATTCAAATAAGAATTACCTGACACACTTGAACTATTTACAAACATCCTGATACTTACTTCATCAGATGACATAGCTTTTGAAGATTTTAGGCTAATCTTGCGCTTGAATGAAAAGTCAATGAAAGTAGACGAAATTTTCTATGATGGAGCAAGAGATTTACCACATTGGGCATGGGATATCCGCCAAGTACAAATCTGAAAATTCAATTATAATCTATAATTATATATAATGAAAACAGCATTCCTATAAAAACAATGCCATTGTCAAATAATAAATCTGCCTTTATAAAACCCATACTCAAAATGAGTCATTTAAGTCCAAATGGGAAAGTAGACTAGTAAGAAAATCTAAGACGTTTTTATCATAATATTTTTTCTTTACAGTATTATTACGTTTTGGTCCATTTCTTATTAAAATCAGGGCCTAGATAGTTCAGTTGGTAGAGGCTTCGCTCCGTGGCCCAGAGGTCGTGGGTTTGAGCCACAGCCGAGCATAGTCCGGGCCACTACTGGTTGGGTCGGTGTCAGTATAATGTGACCGG
>BMAT01000700.1:71452-81991 GCA_019649035.1 Elysia marginata
CCCCCATTAACAATTCCAAAGTAAAGTAACTTTCAGAAAATAACGTCCCTATGAGCAATGTTCAGATATAGACAAAGATTCAGTGTACACTGGAAGTGCCTTATAATTTGTCTTTATTGGTTGTTCAGAGTAGCCAAAGGTTTAAAGGGTTATTGTAGCCATTCAACGTTTTCAGAGAGATGACATTTTTTCTTTCTGTAATCCTCACTTATCAATTTATATATTTATGTGATTGAGGCTGTGAAATTCGTCAGCTTTACCGTTTTTTTTTTCAACCAATTATCAAATTTTAACAAATGCACATCAACTTAATCATTTTTAGGTTTTCTTTAGAAAACTAAAGCTAGCAAGTTGATCACCCTTGTTCCTCAGGGTGTAACAAACTTTGTGGTGTACAAGTTTGGTAACCTCGCACAGAAAGAGTGGCAGACAATGTATGATCTGGCTAAGATGTTTTTGCATTGCTTGAATCACTGGAAGCTCTGGCCTCCTGCCAGCCGTGGACAGACTGTGGATGAAAATAATGAGAATGATTATAAACTCAACTATACCAGGTAAATGTTAATCTGGCTATGGTGATGATAATTATGGAGACACTGGTAGAACAGTCAAGCAATGCTGAAGCCCTCCCCCCTGCCCATCCACTTCTCTCTATTACCCATGCCTAGGCCTACACTCAGCACCCTGTTCAATCATTTTCTTTGTCTATATCTCTCTGCATACACTTAACACACGGAAAAGCACCTTTTTCTTTCCCTGCTCTCTCTTCATTCATTTCGTGTGAAAGAAACTTTTTTTGTGTGAGCATTGCTACACAGCACAGTACCTTTATACATTAGACT
This sequence comes from Elysia marginata, assembly GCA_019649035.1. Taxonomy (NCBI): domain Eukaryota; kingdom Metazoa; phylum Mollusca; class Gastropoda; family Plakobranchidae; genus Elysia; species Elysia marginata. The sequence goes on from BMAT01000700.1 coordinate 72,295, forward strand.
ATGTTTTTCTTAGGTCTAGGGCCTACACTCCACACGAGACCTGATACCAGATCAGTCCCTAAGTCTTATTAGATTTTTCTTAGCTTTCCTGCTTATTCTGATTATTGTTGCTGTTGTTTGAAATGGTCACGACTGACCACAAACATAAAAGAAAATGCTTTTCAATTGGGAAAAAATATGATATACTCAAGAATATTATGAAAAAAAAAAATCATGTATTCCAGGGATGTAAGTTTTCCGATTTTTGCAGGAATTCCGTTTTTTAGCACTTTCTTCAGCCAAAAAAGCAAGAAAATTTGGAAAAAAAAAACAAAACTAAACTATGAAAGAAAATCGTCCACACTTAAGATGAAAAGAAAATCACATTTCTCCTGGGTTAAACAACTGTGTAGGCCCTATTACATAGCTGTATCTACCTTTTTTAGTTGATCTATTGAAGAATCTTTAGGAGCAGCTGTTTAATATCAGTGACGGGCGGAGCACTTTGAAGAGGAGTTAAAATTTTCCTGCTTCTTGTGCATAGGGCACTTGCATGTCTGTTATTCATTGATCTGTCCATATATCCCTCTGATGTAACCATGTTTCCAATGTTTATAAATAAATGAGGATATTTGTAAACATACATTTATCTTTTGCATATTCTAAATTTTGTTGGCACTGTTGTTTTAGAAATATTTCAAGTTTATATTTCATCCTGAGTTTTTGTGTGCCTAGGTGGCTGTGTTTCTGTCACGTACCAGCTTTCTGCGACAGTCTCCCACAGTACGAGACAACTCGTATCTTTGGCAGGACACTGCTCCGCTCAGTGTTTCAGACCATGAGAAGACAATTGCTGGATAAGTTCCGAGCAGAGAAGGACAAGATGCCACCGGATAAAAAAACGCTGGTTCTCACTCACTTTCCACGGTAAAAATCTAAACAGTAAACAAAAAGTACAGCAAGAAAATAGGTAGTTACTTTTATATTTATATCCATTTTTTTCTTCTCATTCTGACTGAGAAATGTATTCTCTGGTCCAAAATAAAACTTGTGTTTCCTAAAGTCGGTTTGAGGGACAAAGCTCATTTAGTAATATTTGTTATCATGTATGACAATTAAATTTTTACTGTATTGTTTTGCTAATCATAATTTTCTTACATAAATAAATAAGAGTCATTGAAAATATTTTTCTCTAGTTCTTGCCCTTGTTTCTATTTATAGGTTTGTATGAGCGCAATATTAGAGATTTAAGGTATGCAAATGACATCGCACTACTTTGTCATAACAGAACTAATAGGAAGTGAATATATATAAAGTGGAAGCAGTCGGCAAGAAAGCAGAACTACAACGCATTGCAAAAAAAGATAAAGGTAATGCTTCTGAAAGGCAGTCAAAAAGTAGAACAACATGAAATCGGAATAATTTGGAAGTACAGAGGAATGCCAAAAAAGAAAAGCTCCTGAAATATCTAGTAAAGCCTGTCCTGCTGTAAGGGTGTGGAGCATGGACATATAGAAAGGCTGATGAGAGAAGGCTGGAAGTCCCAGAGACGTGGTTCTATGGTCGGCTTCTAAGAGTGAAATTTACTGACAAAAGAACAAACAAGTACACACTTAAAGATTTATAAGCGAAAAAAGAAATTTTACAAAATGTGAATGTGCAGAGTTTCAAATATATTTATCATGCAGCACAAAACAAAAACCGCATCTCATGGCAACAAGGCTTGAAGGAAAAATAGAAGCAAAGAGAAAGGCAGGCTGACCATCCATCACATGTATGGAAAACTTCACAAGGGCCGGTGGCATAGGCATGCAGAAAATATCACACAGATGTCTAAGTAGAGGAATATTGTGTTGACGTCTGATGTAGCAGCTAACACTGAAAATGATGATTTTAAGAGATGACAGATCATAAACGCTACCCTGCTTTGTTTTTCCAAGTTACTTTCCTTCCATTAAGATTTGTCTAACTCAACATGAAGCAATAGAAGTTGTAGCTACCAGGTATACATAGACATAGATCTATACTAATTCTCATCTCACCAGATTCTTGACAATGTTGGAGCAAGAAGTTTACGGCAACAACTCACCAATCTGGGACCCTGAGTTTGTGCAAAACACAGCAAATCTGCCGAGTCAAGCACCAGTGGGTTAGTTTGTTTAAGCATTCTCCTTCTACTTGCTTGTGTTTATGCTAACTTTGAAGACCAGATATGTATGACTTATGAAAAAAATTGTGAGAGGAGGCACTAATTGTAGACCCTTAGTTTTACAGTTTATACTGTTTTGATTCCAACAGCCTACTTTATCAACAACAGTTGCAAATGGTGTACAGTTTGGTTTGTAACATACATAAATCTGTACAGCAGTGCACATAACTCATAGTGAAAAACGAAAAAGCTAATATTTACAGAAATATAAATGCAATTGGCCAAACATGCAAACAGAAATGTAAAGAATGGCTCCCTCATCTCTTTATAGTAGTCACCACACTCCAGGCCTTAACTATTTGCCCTCCATGTCAACTCATGGTTTACTGATGTAAACAAAACACAAAACACCCACATCATGGTACAATTTGTATATCATTGTTCCCTGTTTAATTCTGAATTTTTTTTATTTGATAAATTTTTTTTTATGCTGATAACAAATGAGTTACTGTGATGCTGTTACTAAGGTAACTAATAATAATAACAAATAACATTTGTATAGCACCTTTTTTTTGGTAGCTCATTAAAATTGGCAATAAAAAACAAACACACAAAAAATTGCACCAATTACAACACCAGATGTCATTAAGTTAAATGTTTGACTATGATTATATGAAACAATTTATTTCAATTTATAAAATACCATGCTATCCCATAAAACATACATTGAAACATAAATGTAAATATATAGAGAGTGATCACAAAATAAATTAAATTATCTCAAAAGAAGTTGGCGAAAGATGTGAATAGTCAAGTCTTAAGATTCTTTTTGAAATCAGACAAGACTTTGAGGACACTATTGAGCAAGGGAGGTTGTGAGTGAATTCTCACAAGTCATAATAGCCATAGTCCATTGTAATAATGGCTACGTTTGAACTTCTCAAGTAGTCCTATATTACCACAAAATTGTCTAAACTTTTTGCAATAAATGTCCTATTTTCCATATTTTAGAAATAAAATTCATATCAATGATAGCAAAAGCACTTCGTGAATAAAATTGTCCAATATGATTGAACTACATAGCAAAGGGTAAAAATAATCAATTGAAACAGAAAGAGCTCAGCATTAGGACCACTCATTAGCTACCATTACACCACAAAAATTATGGATATGTGCCGAGCAATAAGGAACTGCTACCTACCAGTGCATAACTGTTACACAACTCACTTAAGTTAGGGTTTAAGTGCTTGCACTAGTAATGCTCTGTATACTATATAATTTGATACCCCAGTCAATATTTCTGGCTCTGTTCACAAGTCACATCAGCAGAAATCACCTTCACAGCACCTTTTTGCCTCTACATTGTTGACTTTTTTTGTCTCAGAAACAATGAGAGGAGTTACCATGATTTTATAATGGCTTAAATTCTCTATGATTTCATTATTTGTGGAATGTATTCTTCTTGTTTTTTTATGTGCCCAGTGACGCCGGGTGGTGTGGCTGGTGTGAGTGGTTTGAGTCGGTTCACGTCCTCCACAGTTGGCACAGATAATTTTGGTAGTGTCAACATCAGCCCGGGCATGCTTACTGGCAGTAGAAGGTCCTCAAGATCACAAGATGCTGCTGGTAAGAAGTTATTTTTTTTTTCTTTCTATCTCAAATTTTTTGAGAAGTATTCCAGCGTTTATAGCTTTATGTTTTCAGTATGCGAAAATTGCAGACCCATAACATCTTATTAATGTGGTCGATTAACCCAGATTTTATACTTTTGTGTTTTGAGTACTGTATATGTAAGGAACTATCAATAGAAATTTCTCTATGCTTGAATTTTGTCTTTTTTCAAGCATTTTTTATGGTGCTAACAAAAAACAATAAAGTATATGTATGTACATCTAAATAACAATTCCTTGTGTAAATCTTTTTAGAGAAAAGAAAAGCTGATGAGGCTGGCTTGAGTGACGGAGCAAAACGTCCTAAAATTGAGGGGGATATCTCAAAGGAAGTCCTAGAGGAAGTTTTGGCAGAAATAACAAGCGAAGCTCAGGCTGAACAAGGGAACATGCTAGGACCAGAGGTCAGGCTGCACTTAATCTCTCTTTTTACTGAAAGTAAAAAAAAGGCTAGTTACTGATTATGCTTTGCCTTCGGCATTTTTTTTTCTAGAAATGGTGGTATTGATAAATAATTTGAATCCCAAAAGTGGTGAATTCAAAGTATATTAAAAAAATATTTACCTTGTTAAAACCATATAAAGGTATTATAAGTCTAGGTAGGCTTTTCATAACATATAGGCTTATTTCCTGCCAAGTACAAGCTTACAAGTTTTTTCTGATAACTTTAGGACCTAAAAATGTTTTTTCCCTAACATTCTTTTATTTATAATACAAACTACGCCAAGAATCTACAAGATTTTCAATTTTGAACTGTTACTTTTTATGGTGTAAATGGCTTTATGTAGACCTTACCTAAATTAAGCTCTAACTGTATAGTTCATGCGAGCTAGCGGTTTCATGAAACTAAATGGTTAAAGCTAGGGTTAAGTTTTTCAATTTTTAAATCAGGTTCTAATGTCATCTCTGACTCTGAGTACAGTGGAATCCTGATAAAGTCAACACCTGGGGACCGAAAAAACAAGTTGACTTTAATCAAGAGTTGACTGTAACCATTTCAAAGATATAAATATAAAATGGGAAAAACTGAGTTGACTTTAAGCAAGAGTTTTCCTTAAAGCTGTTGACTTTAAGTGTATTCCACTGTATTTTGCTTAGGCTAAGGTTGCCCTAGACTCAATCATCCGTAGTCTTTTCAAGAGTGGCTTTCATAATACAGGGATGCAAGTTTTTCGATTGGCAGTTTTCTGTTTGCTTTATTTTAACCAGATCATGTGTGGAACTCATGCTGCAAGAGACGAGCAAGCTAGGAAAGAGGAGAGAGATGGAAAGATAGATTTTCACATCATTAACAATTCCCTGAGCCACCGACCGAAAGACCAAGTGTTCTTGTGGCTGATAGAAGTTCAAAACTTGTTCTCTCATCAGTTGCCACGCATGCCCAAGGAATATATTACGAGGCTTGTTTTTGATCCGTAAGTTGCTTTTTTAAAGCTCAACCAAAATTAAATGAGGTTAAATCTGTTTTTTATTTGTTATTGGTCAGCATATTTTTGTAACAACAAATTAGCATGAAATGCTTTTTTAAAGCATAGAACCAGTATCAGATGTGTGTAGCGGGCCATGAAATGACAGGAGTTTATACAGTTATTGAACTTATTCAATCTGAGGAAGGATAAAAAAGAGACTTAGTTTCTCTGTTTCCACAACTGGATAACTGATAATCTCAAAAAATTACTTTACTACTGGTACTTAAGATATCTTTTAAATAAGGAAGTCAGTTATACATTATAAAATATAGTTTTAGGAAACAGTGAGAACCTAATGGCTAATTAACATATAGCCCTGAAGTTTTAATCCATAAAAAGTGATGTTAGTGATTATTCTTAATTAGCTTGTATCTGCAGAGCTGCAAACAAGTACCAGAATGATTACCAAAATACTGGAGTACCAGTACTGATGTTAAATCTAAAATTCTGAAATAAGTTATCTTTGATGAAAAGTATCTATTATCTGTAAAATGGGGGAGAAAGTATGACAATTATGACATACAAGGAGGTCATTTTCAAAAAAATATATAAATGTCTTTGAGCACAAACTCAAAACTCATTTGAAAAGCTCTTGATTAAAAATTGACACAGATCAGAGGTATAGTTTACCAAAGACTTTGCACCCTCTGTAAGTAATCTGGTTGCTCCTTGAATAGGCCTTATTTTGTTTGCAGCTTGTTGTCATTGTGACTACCGAAATAGGGGCCTTAAAATACCATGACTGGAGCTAGACGATAATAGATTATCAGATGTGTATCTAAGAAGATATAAGAACTGAAGAGGGCACGCAGTGAAATATACAATTATTAGCACTTTCTAACAAATTTAAATCTAGCCAATAATGAAAAGTTCTTCTTGCCACCAAATCTAAGAGAAGTTTTGTCACAGTGAGTTGTTGGGTGGGTGGTGCAAAAAAAAAAAATCATATTTATAATGGTAGAAAGTATAGAGTAGGCTCAGTGGGGCAATTGTAAAATGGCAAAAGCAGATTTATTATTGTTTGTGTCAACATTCAAACACATAAATTGACATATATGGATTGAGCAATTCAATGTTATAATATATTTGTTTTTATATTTACACAGGATTTTGTTGTAGATTGCTTACACTTATTTTTGTAGTTGTAACATCAGTAGAACTCTGTTTTCATTAGTTTCAAACTGTGGGTTGAGAATTCAAGTTCTAAAGTTTATCAGGTACTTTCTTTTTTTAACTGCAGACATAGTGTCCCTTCCTTTTATAATAAACTTTATAGCATATAATTAGGTTGTGGTAAACAGGCAGCATCTAGCAATGTCTCCACTTACAAACTAAATCCATTAGTCTCACTTGGATATCTCCAACATCAGTTCCTGGAAATATCGCATTAACAATGTTCTCTAATGATGTCGGTTTACAGAGCTATCTCTATACATATATATGACAGAAATATTCACAAAGTTGAAATATTGTTAACACATATATGACCACACATAAGAGAAAATGTTAATAAAATCAACTATCAAATCAGCATAAAGAGTGTTTTAATAATACAGAAACTTGAAGTAGTCGATAAAGCATTGCATAATCTAAAATTTTTACCATTAAAGAATCACATGTCTCAAAAAGGTATACATGTATTTACTTTCTAAGTTGACTTAAGCATTCGTGTTAGGAAAAATAAACAGTAATTATACTTAAAGAAAATGCATACAAATACCCCTTGGACTGTAGATTTCTGTCTGAATTGTGATGGCAAGGCAAGAAGAGGTTACAGGTTTACTTGGAAGAAAAACTATTTTTGGATTAAAAGTTTTATTTTTTTAGTTAATTTTTTTTCAATGTAAGTAGCTTTATGTATAGTTATCCCTTGTGCTGTATAATGCAATGCCCAAATCGCAACTGACCCTGCCTGTTTGTTGTTGTTTTATTTTTGGTAAACTTGTGATTCGCCACTCACCCTAGCCTTAGCAATCAAGGTTGAGGGTTCACAATTTATGTTTACAAAGGCTGAGGGTATGAGCAGTTTTTATAAGCTCAGCGTTAGGCAGGTTAATTGCAACAATAAACATTTAAATTTAAATACATAACTTTGTCTGAGACAGTAGTGTTTAATCCTTTTTATTACATTTTTTCTTCATCTTATAGAAAACACAAGTGTTTGGTGCTTGTGAAAAACAACCATGTAATTGGTGGAATATGTTTCCGCATGTTTCCATCCCAATGCTTCACAGAGATTGTTTTCTGTGCTGTTACTTCCAGTGAACAAGTAAAGGTAAACACTTCTGCACTCCAACAGTGGCATTTGAGAATTAAAATGTAAACTTCAAGGTTCAAGTGCTAGAAAACAGATTGAAATAGTCTTATATGTTTTGAATAAAGCAGCAAAAACCATAATTAATTCTATCTGTCTTGTTTCTCATATTCTACTGAAGTAATAAGACTAATTGTGTTCTGTCTAAATGTTAAATTTGGGTTCTAGAAATTTCTTTTCACTTTGAGACTGTTTCAGGACTAACCTCACTTGTGTGTAAACATCAAAAGGTTAAAACATCAGCGAATCTTCTGTGGGCAAAGGAGTTGTTTTTTTTTCTAGTAATTCTAGTGCTGAATCAAAGCCTAAAAACTCACCTTTGTCCAAGGGGAACTACTCTTAGATAATTTTTTAAGTTCATGGAACAGCTCCATTTGTTTTGTTTGCTTTTCTAAACCTGCCAGGGCTATGGGACAACTCTGATGAACCATTTAAAAGATTACCATCTTCTGCACAATGTCACACATTTTCTGACATTTGCAGATGAATTTGCCACTGGCTATTTTAAAAAACAGGTGAGTACAATAAGAATTATATAGAACCTAAATAATCTCTTCCTCTCCCACCTTCTATTTTTGCCTTAAACCATGATTTTTTACTGCAAGTGCAAGATTAATCCTCATAACACACATCTAGGTCTAGATATTCTATAGCAGGATTTTAGTTTATACCTGCGTGTGGCTTTAAAACAGACGAGTATTGATTAGTTCTGCAATATTATCTAGAGTAGCTGAGTGGTAAAATCTACCTCAAAAGGTTATCTACTTGGCTGTTGGCTGAATGAGACATGACGTCAGAGCTCTCTTGCAGGTCCGCAAAAATATCTTTCCACAGTAGAGTCTCGCTGAGCCATATCTTGGTTAATATTATAATTAACGTGTATAGCAAAAAAGGAAAATAAAGTATCTATGATTTAGCCTCAAAATTATCAGATTTGGGTGCATGTCCCAAGAGTGATGCATTACCCTATCCATCAACACAAAATTGGCAGATGTAAGCTATTTTCCGAATCCAAGGCGGTTGGCAAAAAATGTCTCTATTTTTTAAACATAGGATGGGAAGGTAAAACTCAAATGTTTGTTGTTTTTAATGTTTCAGGGTTTTTCCAAAGACATCAAGTTACCACGATCTCAGTACCTGGGTTACATAAAAGACTATGAGGGTGCGACGCTGATGGGCTGTGAGCTTTGTCCAAGGATCAACTACACAGACTTCTCAAGAGTGATCAGGAAGCAGAAAGAGGTAACCTCCCCATCTACTGTACAACAAGTGAATGACGAGACCTATTGGTATTTGTTTGGTTTTAGCATTAATTTAAAATCTAAATACCGCATTCCCAATACAATGTAGATTTCAAAGATCTGTTATTTTTTAAACATATTCTGAGTACAGGAAAGAAAACATGTAGCTATATTACCTGGAAAATTAGAAATCTTTAATTTGGTTTCTTTTTTTTCTTTATTTCACACTTGTTGTTGAAATTTTTCAAAGAAATTTGTCACTTTTGTTTTGGAGTGCATTTAAAAAATGAAATCTTACTAGCTTTTGAGAGTGTTAAATCTCTTGTCCTCAGATTGTGAAAAAGTTGGCTGCTCGTAAAACTGTTGAGACAGAAAAAATTTTCAGTGGTGTTGGTTTGTTCAAGGAAGGTGTCAAGCTGCCTCTCCCTCTTGAGTCTATACCTGGCTTGGTGGAGTCTGGCTGGAAACCTGTAGTCAAGTGAGTTGAGCCTCTAACAAATTTCATACAATTTTGACGAAGGCAGATGTCAAGAGTTGAAAAATTTTCTGAGTTTCACTTTGCAGCTATCTTAAAATCAAATGCAGAATCATAGAAGGTGGACTTTGGTTATGAAAACTTACATATTTTGAAAAACACTCCTTATAGCATAGCAAGTGTTTTGTTGTTCCCAAACTTAGTACAGAGTAAGACAAGAGTCAGCTCGTTGAAGAATTCTATTCTCTAAGGTCCTCAAGAATTTATACTGGTGGAGAAAGTAGGATAGCTGAGAAAAAGGTGTCTCTAAGTATTACAGGTATGAGATGTTTGAATAAGAAAAGTTTTTTGAAACTCTTATCATTTATTTATTTTTTAGTGAACGGATTTGAATTCTTGT
>BMAT01000701.1:0-13083 GCA_019649035.1 Elysia marginata
AACAATGTCCAACTTCGTTACACACTGCCATTTCAAACACTGACTAGAGCCATCTGTGTCTGTGTCATTGTAAACGTGAGTACCACTGCCTTTAATAAGATGTTTAAAAAATTATAACACATTGACCCACACCATTCCTTTGTATGAATGTACCCCTTATGAGTTTGCATGACCAAAGTGGGAACTGATCATCATAGCATTCTTTAAAAGTTGCAGGATGAGTCACTAGTCACAAGCTCCTTAAATTTATGCACATTTATCTGTGGCTTCATCTTATGATGGAAGACACCCCGTTCTGGGTCTGAGAGGCCCAGGGTTTGAGCCCTGTCTCTGCAGGTTGGCGTTTAATCCTCGTGAAAAGCTCTTTATACACTTTCTTTTCCCTCACTCAGGCCTTAAATGAGTACAATGGAAGTATGCTTGAGTAATTTGCTCTAGCTGTTTCTGCCCTGTGCATTCAGAAGGTAATTTGGTTGCCTATGGCCTGCTAGAGGAACCCATATAAAGCACTTCAAGCATTTTAAAGGAAAAGGACTCTATATTTACTTTACTTGTAAAAAAAAAAAAAGTCAAGCCCTTACATTGATTTAAAAATCTAATCTGAAAAGGCAAATATAAAAATAGGTGAAACATTTGAGAAGTCGTACCAGGGATTTCAAGCAGATCTCCACTTTTGCTGGGGTTGAAATCTGACATCCAGGGGCAGTAATCTTTTATTTTTGTGGGAGGTTTTAGCTTATTCCCTCTTTGTCCTTGAAGATTGTTGATAGAGTTTGTTATCTTTGCCTCTGCACTGCTAAACTCCTAAACCATAGAAATAGGAAATAATTGTGTGGTGACAATGTCTTTTATTCATCTTTCAAAATGATATCTAAGTGGAAAGATATTTATACAATCTGGAAATGATATACTAAATCACATGAATTTCTCAAAATATTGAGAATCTTGGATACAATATCCTTTGTACCAAGAACTTAGATGAATGGCCTATTCAAATAAACCTGTTCAACATTATATTCTGCTATAAGATAACAATTCAGGATTTTGTTAACACAGTCTAATTGCAATGTGAAGCAACTGAAACAGATACTGACTTTACATTCCTACTCCTAAGCGTTATGAGTTTTGTTGATGCTCCTCAAAAATTAGATGGGGTACATTTTTCAAATACATGTAGAAGAATATTGCCAAGAAGAATACGTTATCTCACCTTGCTATTCATGCTCGAGAGCTTGTCTCCATCCTGGCCAAAAGTTTTGAAGAACAAATCCTTCAGTGCCTACAGTACACAAAAATGTCAACATTGTGATAGGGATGTCAAAGAACAATCTTGTCAAAATCAAAATAAGTTTTAAATTCAAAAGTCCAATCAAGCTGTGTCGGACAATCTGAGCTACATTTAACAAGCTATACTAATGCAGATTTAAATATTTACAAATATGACAAACATTACGATATATAATTTATATGAACACTAGTTGAGGTGTACACAACCTGGTAAAATAATAGAATGATCTATATAAAAAGTTGCCTACTTTTCTCTTTGTCCATAGTAACTTTGATTATCTGTATCAGTCTAACTTTGAACATATGATTTTGCATCTCAGTATAATTTATCCCATTTTCTCCAAATCATTGAATCATAACGGTGAATTTACTACTACACATCCTGAATTGGTCAAAATAACTATGTAAATCTTCAAAAGTCTGCATACTATATGTGAGACGTGAATGTCAAACACACAGGCAGATAAATAGAACGGTGCTACAAAGTTATATATCTAGATAATAAAGGTTTTTTTTTATGGACCTTTGAATCTTCAGTATTTTTAGAAGTTTACACACAAATGCAAACAGGTTTTTAATAGTTTTTTTTTTATTACACACTATTGATTCCTTTCGGGAAATTTGGCTTTGTTACTAAGCATAATTTTGTTGCCACAAGAGCAGCACCACTAATGCTCCAGTAGACCAATATATTTGAAAAACACTTTTAACCATATGCAGGATGTTGCGGGAACACATAACAAATTCAAGCATGAAGGCAACGGTTAAAAGAAAGTGAACTTCTAAGTTCTATAATTAAAACAATGATGTTATTTTCAGACCTCATCAGAGAACTACTGGCATGCAAAACATAAATGTAGGGGCATTTCTCACCACAGCAAAACCTTTGCGGTAGTCTCCCATAGGAACAGAGCTTGCTGTGGACATAAAGCTGGCCTGTGTACTCGTTGTGTCTACAGAGGCTGCAGATTTGACATCAAACAACTGTACAACAACTTCCTGAAACTTCTTCTTGATTTCCACCTTGGATTTGTTTTTATGTGCCACAAGCTTCCTCATGTCACCACACCAGTCCTGAATCAGAGACAAGAAAGTTGTAATGGCTAAAAGAAATCTCTGTTTTTTTTTAACAGATAGTTAGATTTCTGCCCAATTTGAAATTTGAAGGACTTTGAATGTTTTTACATTCTTGCTCATACTGTTTTTTTTATTCATTAAAAAAATATGTCTGCATATAAATTACATGCAATTTTTTTTCTATATATCTGAAATCCTGATTAATTTTTTCTAAGAAGTAAGCATTATTTAACACATGATTGTTCGTAACTGCAGCTCTCAATTATTATTTTCCTTTTTTCAGAAACTTATTACTTACTTCATTAACCTTTTACTATGGCACAGTCTTAGCTTATATTGTTCCCTGTGCACGCTAGGCTGGCTGGCTGGCTATTCCCAGCATATATATGATCTTTTTTAGCACTTCAAAAAATCACCAAAATTCTTTTATTGGCATGTATCTGGTATGGATGATATCTTACATCCTAGTAGACTTTCTGACTGGAGACAGGAAAATGGGTAAAAAATTTCTTCATTTTGTATTTTCAAGATGACGAAAAAATTGAGGAAACTATGGGATGATTTGTGCCATGCGGCTGGATCCAACAGTCATCAATGAGTTGCGGTGCACTGGCGGAATAGACAAGCGCCACATCAAATAGATAGATGCAGTGTGTTGTGAAAAGGTTAAGATTACACTACAATAAGCATAATGGGAGTTGAAAAATGAAAGAGCCATACCATTTTAAAGATTGGTTTATGTTTAAATTTATGCAGTTATTGAGATTCCATTTGTCATTGTTTTAAAAATCAATTACAGGTTTTGGGGTTAATGTGAATTTAAATCAACCTTTTTATTTATTACTACTTGAGCAGTAGGTTGCCATGATTTGAGCATTACAGTATTCACATGGAACAAGCAGATGATGTTGTACTAGGAAGGAATTAGAATCTTTAAAAAAACAATGTTGCAGTTTTCTCAATATGACTGCATGCAAGTTTTTAAACACAGGGGAAAAAATTGTTTGTCGCTATTAGAATAAAAAAAAAAAGAAAAAACTTAAGTTGATTTCTAATGCAAGTAGCCTCAAGCATTGGCGCTCATGTCCTATTTACCGATGCCAAATCAGTTTTGAATATGCTATGAGGAGATAAACTTTCTGATCTCACTGTCAAATTAAAAATTCCTACTCCCATTCCAAAAGGTCACGCTGCATTGGTTACCAGCCCATTGCAGAACTCCAGGAAACAAAACTGCAGATTTGCTAAAAAAGGAGCTGGCACTACTCAATATAAACACCAAGTAAAAGTCGAGGAAAAAACACCTTTATCAAAGCAATGACCTGCCCTTCCCCAAGGTTAGGTTGTTTGAATTTCAACGTCTCTTTTCAACTACAAGGTTATATAAGAGATGGCGCTTGGGACAATTGAAAACATGCTGCTACACTGTGATGTAAGGAACGCTTGCATACACCACACCCAGTCACATTATCCTGACGCTGCGCCCACCAGACTTAGTACTAAATCCATAATGGCAGACACTAGACCGATCAGCTGCTAATTTTAAAGTCCTTGGTTTGACTCGGCCAAGGATCGAACCGAGTGTCTTACCGCTAGGCCACAGAGCCGGTCCTTCCCCAAGACACGGAGATGAGTACTATTATCTAGAATGATTGCAACAGATCATAAGAGCCTTCCTCTGATCCGGACACTGTTGACTAAAAGATCACATGCACACACTGAAAACTGAGCCGTCATCCACTTACTCCTGTGGTGAAAACAAAACATCTGCCATGTCCTCTAGTCATGCGCACAGTATGAGGAAGCTAGGCAAGAAACATGACCTCATCCCATCCCGTTACTAACTCCATGGTCAGGTCTATAATTTGACAAAGCCTGTTGCATTTATCAGCAAGACTAGACCGGCAATGTAAAGGTAACAAACAAGGAAAATTCTGAACTTTACCTTGAATATCATGTCTGGTTGACCAAACTGTTCCAGAGCACTGATAAACTTGTTCACCTCTGGATTGCTACAAAGTGTCTCAAGCCTGTGGATACAGACACAATCCTCTGTAAAAAAAAAATCTGGTAATTACAAAATCTCATACATGTAAGTTCTAGATAATGTTTGATTTGATTTTAGAGATTGGTAAATCTGAAATAAAAACTGAGAGGTTTGAAGCTCGATGCTCTAAAGTCTGTAGTTATTGACTAAGAAAGTTTTTCATATGTTCCTCTTGGTTTCATTGCCCTATACATATAACAGATTTTTCATGAAACACCCTCTGATAAAAATGTCACTCCTTGACCCACACAAAAGTGTTTCTAACCCATTGAATCCTTGGGTTAATATGAGAAAATATCACAGAAAGAAATTGGCTGAGCAGGAAATTGAATAGGTGAAAATAAACCATGTGAATAATAAGATATTAGACAAATAGGTGCCATGAACCTTCTTAAATCAAAGTTTGGATTCATTCGCATAGGATTTCTATAATACAAGAAGTGTACAAATTGTTCATTAGGACAACAATAGACAGCATTCAGATTTATGTCTTCCTTTACCATTGGCAGTGCAAGTTCTAATTACACATGCAAGTTGTATGAACAGTGATATCTTTCCTGTTGGTCAAAAATTTTTGCCACTGATAACCCTCAAAGGATCAGTGACAGAGTGATCATTAATCGATGTATAAGCTATGATAGATATATAAACCATAGATCTCAGTAAGGGACAGGTATTGATAAAAACAAAACTAATTACTCCTGGCAAACAGCTTGATTTTTTTTGTCTTGGGCTGTTGTTCCAAAGTTGTATCCCTCTGAACTCATCCGGAATGGATAGATAAAAGCCTGACAATAAAACAGGAGAAATAAGTTTTAGTTACACTTCAGAGTGTTATGAATAAAAGATTGAACTACTTGAAGAGGAAAAGAAGAATAAATATACTTACTTTATAGATACATCAAACATTAATTGACGATACCTATAAGCTAAAAACAAATTGACACCATACCGTTTTTATCAATGCTAGTGGAAAACATGATTTCTGCTTTTTTTTCATACCAGCAGAACTGATAAGACATTGAGGTGATATCAGCCAAAATATTAACTTCATTTTGCAATTTTTATATAAAAAGGTGTACATCAAGTCTATATATTTTACCTCAAACAACTCTACTTTCCTAAATCCTATCATGCCTTCACCAACTACTGAAATGGAAGCTTTTCATCATATCTCATAGCCATAAGGGCTGGAAGGTTTTATCAGAAAAAAAATCTAAGACAAGTGACACAATTAAATCTTTAAAACTTAATTTGAAAATTATAGTTTTGGTATTGTAAGGCTTTTTGTTTGTGTGTGTGTGTGTGTCTTTTTCTGAAGACAAGGACTAATGGCTGCTTTTAGATAATGCAAAAGTTTTTTATGCATATACATTGTAAAAGTCTTTGCTTTTGTTATATGTTACACTCTTTTACAACAATTTATGTGTATATCTCAGGCAACTCTACTCTACTATGGAAAGCGCCACTGAGCACTCTTTTAATGGATTTCAGGCGCTCTATACATAAATTAACATAATTATTACCTTTTTAACATCTAAACAAAACAAATAATAAGATGCTATGAAAATCAAGATCATAGACATCGGCATCACAAATCTTAGATACGCAGATGTCACAGCAATTCTAGTGGACAATGTCATAAGCAGCAAAACTTATTTTCAAGGGCTTAATTTATCATAAGATGAGCTCTTTGAAAAGCATTTCCTACTGACATCAGCTCTGTGTCATGTGCAGAGTGATAATGTAATATGTTTCAGTGGTTTTAGGGGATAGGCCTACCATAGAGTAGTTTTGACACTTTGACTATGAGTAGAAATATGTACACAAATAAAGTGCAAAAAGATATATGAAACAATGCATAAAAATAATAAAATTCAATTACGCTATAGTCAAGACATTTTCTCAAGGGAGAATTGAAAAAAAATGTGTATTAACAACTCACATTAACTTACATAACACCAACTTGTGAGGCATCCTTTATGAATTTCTAGGCTTTTTTTAAAATTAGAAATATCTGGATTTGCCTGAACTTCCACCAGATTGCCAAAAGAAAAATTCCTTGCACAAGCTTCTTTTCAAGCAAGTATAGCTGAACTAAGCCTTGGCAAAACCTGGAATGACACAAAGTATGACCAAGTTTGGACACTCACCTGAGGATACTCCTTGGCTATCCTCAGCAAGAGCGGGCTCACTACAACAGCCTCTGGCTTATCCAGTAAAGCGGTCATCTGACTAACCCACAGCAGAAACATCCAGCTTGGGATCTCACTTGCCTTAGTTGGAACACAAAACAAAAAAAAATATCAAACGATGTTTTTTTTCCATTTTATTTTTACTTTAATTAGAGACAGTGAAAAAACTTAATAAGACATAATAAAGAGGGTTTTTTCTTTTTGAACTATTTCCTTAAACCGAAGAGAGACATAGAAATTTGAAAAAAGAAATCTCTTACGCCAGTCCATCAGCATAGTGCAGACATTCAGACAAACTGAATTTTATGTATAAATGAAATGAGCCATTTATCTCCTACTAGATGGCTACTTTCATTTTTCTCCTTCAATATCAAAATGAAATTTACTGTTTATTTTTCAGCTTATGGAAATGTAAGAGTGCAAATATGAGTGCTGTTGTTTTGTTTCTTAAGGGTATATGAAAATTCTGACGGTTTGAGACTACAAAATATGAGAAGATGAAGTCTCACCTTATCTATGAAAAAGCTCTTGACATCTGGATAGAGTTCAGCGATCTGCAGCAGACGTGGGAACCTCTGGCGAGCCTCAATCACTCCGCCTTTCATGGCCCTAAGCAGGCATGTCACCACCGTAACAGGGAACGCACTCACATCACAGGTTTCAGGGAGAGCATCTACACCAGAACGAGAGATGGTGATGTACGCAAGTAATGACCTCTTCACTGAATCAACATACAGGTCTCTAGGTTTCAACAGTTTATTAAAAAACAGGATAAAAAATGTAACAAAAAATTTGCACAATTGAAACAAAACTCGCATAGGAGTGAAATTTAAAATGGAAACATAGTGAAAGTGAAAGCCGCAATACCTTATCTTTTTTAAAATGTGGGGTGACAAAAGTACCCCCCATGTACAGATATGAATACTTATACTTTTTCCTACATAAGTACCAAATGATGCTAAAATTGAAAAAAAAAGTAATGATCAATAACTCGTATTTTTTACTACTATTTGCCAAACCAATCACGCAAACCAGTTTGCAAGACATTCTTTGAAGATTACATAAAATTTCAGAGTTAACTGCTCGTTATTTTACACTGAAAATACATAGAGAATAATGTATCCAATGCACAGATACAGTTAAGTCAATTTTCAGTTGACTTGATTCTTTGTTTATGGGGACAAATATATATATTTAAGAAAATAACCTAAAAGACAAGAATATAGAACATAGGATAGAGTGGGAAGTCATCAAAAAGTAAAGCCCTACGCACCAGAAAACCTACACTAAACCATAGAAGAGAACTATTTTCAACCTGCATTCACAGAAAGCGTCACCAGCTAGACAACTTCAAGATTATTCACAATCAACAATTATGTCCGTCTGATGAACTTGGCCAGGATGCCAATTAGGCCGACTGGCTAAGGGAAACAATGTTGTAACGGCAACGACTGTCAGAATTTTCAGGTAAAAATTCTAGTTTGTATATATATATATATATATATATTGACTTGCACATAACTCGATTTTGTACCTATGTCAATGTTGTTGGTTTGTTCCCTGGAGATTGACTTAAGCCACGTTGGCTGTAATCTTTATCAAACCTTGCTTCAAACATTTTTAGCTACTTGAAAACAGCTATTATCATACTAATCTCTAAATCTTGGATTCTTGGGCTAAATTATATAAAGAAAACACAAACTGGGGCTCTTATGTGTTTCTGTTAGCTAAACTTTGATTGCAGTATTCCAGTAACTGATTTGTCAAATAGCGAAATGAGAGACGAAGGGGGAAAAATGCCTACCATCTTCCTTAAGGTGTAGATACTTGTCACAGAATTTTGCAAACTCCAAGTAAACAAGCTCACAGGTCATAACCTTTAGGTCCTGGTGCTCTTCATTTTGACTGATTATATCAGCAGCAGATGCAGAGGCTTTCAATACCCGGTATCCTTTTTGGATGAGGCTAGCTACAATCTGAAATAAATCAGTAGCAAGGAGAGACTCACAAATAACCCACTATACATAGACTAGGCTGTTGCAAATATTTTTTTTTAACAAGAAAAGACTTTGCTGACTTTTCTTAAGGCTGTTCACTTTGGATTATAAAAACCTTCATATAATTTACAAAGTCTGCAGTTGAAGATATTGACTTTCGTTCCTTCAACTCTACATGATTCTTATGTATCATCCATAAAATACCACTGAAATTTATTGTTTTTGTTTCATATAAAAGGTAACTTTAGAGTATGTCTGTGTCTGATTGTTCATCCTTTTGGGCTGTTTTGCATGATCAAGCACTATACAAATGAATTTTATAATCGTTAGGAAAAACCAGTGCAGTATGATAAATCAAAAGAAATCCAGAACATTTGTAAACACTTTGATGATGGCAATAACTAGGTTGAGATCATTTTCAGAAAAACAAATTATGTGGCTCTGTAAATTCCCTTCCGAAAAAAAATCATGCTTTTCTATAAAGTATACTACAAGTTATATACGAGTAGTACCTGTTCATTGCTGATATTGGAATGTTTTAGATTTGCGTGTGAGGCAAGTTTAGCCTTGATGGTTGGACTGACTTCAGTTGCAGACAACAGGCCTGAAGCGAGCAGGTCCAGGGAGTGACCGGTGAGAACTCGCTGACTGAGGCCCAGGTGAGCGCGACACAACAGTGCTGGGTTTTCCTCTACTTTTCCTGCAGGCAATAGCAAATAGATACTGACACTTAAAATAAAAGTCTTAAGTACTTGTGTATGCTACGTAAATGTTTAGCCTTTTATATTTAGAGGCTAAAAAGTCTTATAATTAAAACTTCTAAAATAAATTTGCAGAGGACAATGTGAAACGTTCATCTTTGAATATGCATATTCTGACCTTTTAAAAACTATGCTGGTTGCAAAAAAGGATGTTAGCGTTCTAGAAAACTCACCAAGCTGGTCTAAAGTTGTGCACAGGTCACTGAGCATTGTGTCAGTCCACTGTTGGGAGTTCCTCACTTTAAATTGGTGGGTTTGAGTGTAGAGATGCACCCATTTGATGTATTGCTCTTGGTCATCGAGTTTCCGGCATGTCTGTGTGCAAATAATTATTACACAAAACTTTTACACAGGTGTTTATACAAAGTTGTTTTCAGAAGTTATTGCAGGGTAGAATAAACAAAAAAAAACCCATCAGTGTATCCTTAATGATGTGACATTAACATCCTTTCTGATTTTATATGAGACAAACTGGAGATCAGCTTTACAAAGTCAATACTTTTTATTGTTCATGGTAATTGGAACACATGCCTGAAAGATGTTGAGCAACTTACTGTGAATTCAAACAGAAATTTGTAGCTTTATCTGTAATGATTTTACAAATATAGGTGGGAATTTCTGTAGTGTACAGATGTCCATAAGTGTTAAAACTTTTATATTCTATTAGTTTCTAATCTGCTGCATGCACAAACTAAGAGCCTAATAAATTAATAGGGGAATATTTTGAAGTAAAGTTTCTCTTTGAATTAATTTATTTTTTCAAGAAAATAATAAATTTATGTAAGATTAGTTATAGTCCTACAGACATACTTATTGTTTTTTTTAAAAAGCAACAAATTCTTGAACAGCCTTTCAACTTACACTTTCTGTTTTCTTCATTATTTTCAAAGTGACACTGAAGTTGTTCTGCAGACGACAGCTGTGGGCCATTGCCAAAAAAAGGCTCACAGACATTTCAGCCAATTTTTGCTCTCCGGTTTCCCCCACAAGCTCGGAGTCCTGAGACTCTACGGCATTTGCGGCCCCAGAAGACTTTATCTTCTCTGCCAGCCGAGATAGAAACAGATTTCTGATTGGTGGGGGGAGAAAAAAAATGTTTATTACATGTAATATTTTCCATGTCGTTAAATTGATTATTGGAATAAAAAGCTTTTTTTTTCCATGCAAAAACATCCTGCATTATAAATTTGAACCCACTTAAAGCATGAACTATAAACGCAGTTTCTTGTTTCCTTGTTTCATTTTACCTTAATTCATTATGCTTGAGCAAAAAGCCTATAACATCTTTAAGGGTTGTAATAGCTGATGAAAAAACAAAAGCTGAACATGATGTTAGACTCATATTGCTTTGTAATCAATAGAACTATAGTATAAAAATATGAAGGCAACTCTCTAAAAGGCTTGTATAAGCAGGAATTGTGCTCTTAATTAAGTTCAATACTACAAAAGGTTACTTGCAAGCAGGTGTTGAATTACTGATTGATTTTTTTCTCTATAAAATGGAGAAAAAAAATTGAGCTGAAATCCCAAATTTGAGGGGGGGAAGCTGAAATCAGCTTAAATCTGAAGGATTTCCATCCCTGATCTTTTCAGAAAATTACAATAATCTCATGGAAGTTTAAATGTCTTTAAGTTGGAGAAAAGGTTTCTTTTTCTCAATATCATGCCTTGGAATGTAACACTTAACCAATTAAGACTAGTTGCAAGACTTTCAATGATTTAGTGCTCTCATTATAAAGTTTGACTTTTAGTATGTAACCTTAAAATTACAACTTCCGGATGGCTGTTTCTACACAACACTAATCTTTACAAAACATCTTTTGAAAAGTTTATTGAAATTCCAAGGCTTGTTTTCTTTTTTTTTTGTTTATTATTTTTTTAATAATGAGCATGTTTTGTGTCAAGGTTTGGCTATTTTTTAAGTACAAAACCAAACTCAAGAACTAAAAACAAAAAAATGCTCCCTCAAAACACTCTTAAATGAGTGTAGGGGTATCAGCAATATTTTCAAATTTTCCAACAATCTGTAAGTTATTAACTCAATGACAACAAGGACGACATCAATGTCCGCTGGTTGAATGAGTTTTAAATTTGCAACAAACACAAGTTCTTACAAATTTTGGGATAATTTTTATATACATATATAATATGTACAGCAAAAAATCCTTCAAAACTAAAGAAACTGTTATCCAATGAAGGCTGCCGCACACCAGTGATGGGCACTTTTCAATGAGTTTAAAAAAATGGGTAAGTAAATATTAGCAAGATATTCTTATAAGAATACACCCTACAGAAAATAAGACCTACAGCCTAATCACTTATCACCAGTTCTTTATCATAATGATATAAAAACATAGAAAGATAAGAATTTAACCTGTTTGTGACAACATCATCCCATGTAACAACAGGATCTAACAATGGATGAGGTGATCTCCCTTGCCACTGTCTTGTGAGCTTTGAGGTTGACAAACTTCCAGCCCTCTCTGTGCAATCACATTTTATGAATTAGAAGTTAGCGAGTACACAGTATACCTTATGATGGCTAACATTAACATTTGACAGCTCTCTTTCTTTGACCTGTGTTTCTCATTTCTTCTTATATCCTTGACTCTTAGACACTTCTTTCTTTGCATTTCTTCATAAAAAGGTTAAATGCATAAAAGGTTTAATCTTATTTGTCCAGGTTATTAAACATCTTGTGACCACCCCTAATGATACATATGTCTGAAATTTAAAAATGAACAAACACCATTTACCTTACTATCAATTTCCCAAAAGGTTTTGTCATCTTTTCAAAATGCTTATAATTTCAAGCCAGTTTTAAATGTTTGATGGCTGAGAAAGAGATATCTGACCCAGGGCAAATGAGCCGGAAGTCGGAAATTCTTTTCATGGGAAAACACCATTCAAAGATCTGTTTCGTCTTCATTTTCTCTATATTATAGTTCCAAGACATTTTTACACCTACCATTAAATTTTAATAACTTTTACAAATTTTTGATTCTTGGGAGCTTAGGAAAATGTCTTGTTCAAAACAGCAATGCCTTAAGTGAAAACTGCAACACTGAACTGATTTCGCCAGGATGCAAGACGAATGTGTCCTCACCTAAAGAAGCCGTATGGTCAAGAAACTCTTGCTGCTCAATCAGTCCTTGCAGACTCTGCAAATTCTCACGCCTGCTAGACTCCATCAGAGTTGTTGTGCTGCTCCAAGACTGAAACATGAAGAGTGGTTTAATTTTTTCTAACATGAAACAATACTACCAGACTCTAAAAGTAGAAGGGAAGAACAGATTTAATGCTTATCAATAATTCCTTCTATCTATAATTCAAATGAAATAACTAACAATCCCAGACTGCTCTGAGTGAAACTGTACAACAGTAAAGCTGAACCTTGCAAACAGTGTCTCTGTAAGTTCAGTCGAACCTGCCCAAGGCCACAAGCCTATAACTCTCCCTATAACTGCTTTTCTCCTCATCTCTGTCCTAATCCTAGTCTTTTATTCTACAACTCTTACCCTTTATTTCTACCACTTATCACATGTATTTCTTAATGATTTTCCCACATCTCTAATGTTTAGGCTCACTCTTTATCACATTCTTCATTTCCATTCTGCAGTCTCTTTTATCCACCAGCAGTCAATTTTGCTTAGTTTTATAATATCAATGATGGTCTGCCTGTTTGTCCCTATCTCTTCCCTTTTCTTTGGAGCTCCATT
>BMAT01000701.1:18396-35203 GCA_019649035.1 Elysia marginata
AAAAAAAAAAAAACAAAAAAAAAACAAAGAGACATTATGGCTAAATCTAAGCTAAAGAATACCTATATCTAAATCTAAACTAAAGAATAAAGTCTATTTACCGCGAAAGCTCAATCCATAGGGAAGTATTTTGTGAAACGTTTTCCCTGGCCAAGCGAGGTCTTTTGCTGCTATCAGTGGCTTGCCTTGTATCTGTCTGGATCAACTGCTCCTCTAGAACCAAAATACCTAACGAGCAAAAAACCGAGAAAGATTGCCATAAGCTAATTGCTTTAACCAATTTTATGCCATTTAATAGAAAGATTTAACATAACTAAACATTTGTCTTGCAAAGTTGCTTCTAAATGGGAGGCAACTAGGGTGCACTTGGCACAAATTAAAAATTTAACTAATTGAATGTTTATAATTTTCAAATGCTTTAACTCTTTAACCATGTAGTTATCTCATACTTATACGCGTAATTTTTCTAGATATAAGTCGAAGCCTAGATCAACATATGTGTTTGTAACTTTTAAACCGCTGCAACAACCGCTAAAAGAGTTAAATTTAGCTTACCTCGGAAGTTCAATCTACGATAATCAACTTGGGGGTCAAACTATTTCATAAATTTATATGTACATCGTCTTTCTCCCCTTCTTAGTTATAACTATATATCGGACGCTGGCAGCGTCCAACCGCAGGTATAAAACGGTGCACCAGACGTTGACAGTGTCCGGCCGTTGTTATAGAGTTAAGAGACTAGAAAAAGTTTAAAATATGATGGGTGACCAAGATAAATCAGGCAAAAAGCATAATTTCGAAATTTTGAGTCATTCTCATTTTATGAGACTATGAATTCTTTAGGAGGTTGAAAAAAAATTATAGCTCTAGCTTTTCTGTATCAAAAGATGAGTATGTTATTTCAAAGAGCAAATTTTTGCACATTAGGGGGCCTCAAAACTTAAATCTTCTCTGATTGTCTTGTATCAGATGGTTGCATCACATAATGGCTTTTCTACTTATTCTTCATATAGGGATAGTTCATTTTAAAAGCTAAATAAAATATAGTTGCTTTTTTTCTTTTCATTAAAAGTTCTCACTGGGCAACTTGCAGCTCAATGACTGACTTTTACAAAAAACAAAAAAAAAATAAACAACTTATTCGTTTTCACAATCAATGTATATTTTGAAAAGTTTAAAAGAAAAAATTTAAATGGAGAAGAGAAAGATACCCAAAATCTGCTGACTGCTAACTGCAGCCCCCAAAGCCAGGGGTGATGCAGATACCTTCAAGTTAGACCTCAGTTCATACAAAATAGTCTGGGGGATGTAAAAAGCAATAAGGAGATTGATTCAACAAACATTGACAAAAACTGAAACATCTTCCAACTCACTCTGTTCCAAAGTGTATTATGAAATATCTAAAGCAATATATTTACACCTGTCAATGATTGTTTTTATCTTTTTACATTATACTAATCAATTCATTATGTGGCTGCTGAAAAATATATATTACTGAAATCTTTGTCAAGATTTGTAAAATGATTTTGCAAAAACTTTGGCTTGGTTTTTAAGTGATCAAGCAATTTCATAGAAATCATTGGTTGTACAAAAATCTATATGGCTCATTTTTGATAATCTCAATGATTCTTCAAAGTTTTACTATTCACCCATATTCTGTAATTACAAAAAAAAAACCCAAATCAAATGATAATCTAAAATATGCTTAGTGGCTACCAAAATGCATCCGATGAAAGGAGGGTAATAAAGCACAGACTGTGAGAGTATAGTCTCAATGCTCTGGTTTATCTGCTGCGTAAGTTCGTCTATCTCTCGCTCAGTCTTGACCTGATCCATCTGAGAGAATATTGCTCGGAACAGTGACCTGAACAGTAGGTTGGCAACTGTGCTGTCACGCTGAGGAAATGACCACACAAGTAAAAGTTCTCATGGAAACATTTAGCGGTGAATTTTGCATCAATTTTACATTTTACCACAAGTCAAAGAAAAAAGTGGCAATAAGAGAGATATAATCATTTACAAAGTTATAGCATTATAAAGAATACAAATTTTATAGGAAAAAATTCCGTTTTAATCAAGGTAATGAAAATTGAACTTTTATCATATATATCCTTAAGTAATATACCAGATTAAAAGACATTAACTTAAGATTTTCTTAACACTATTATGTTTTTGTAATAACCTCAGAAAATATGTAAGAATTGATGTTATTAAATATCTATTCACAAAACTAAGACTTTTGATCTCAGGAAAACTTGACATTGATACCAACTGCACTTTATTTGAGAGCAATCCTTACATTTGCTAAAGCTTGAAGTGGAGCGATAAGACACTGGTGTTTGATCTGTATGTCAGGAAAATCTCCTATCCGATACTTGCGGTACAAAGTCACCTGGTTTTCTCTTCTGGCTTGCTGCTGCTTCTGTTGCTCCTGAAAATTGTACATATCTTGAGTACAAACCATTGAATGTTACAGGAGTTATTGTTAGAGGTTACAACATAAAAACAAATAATTTAAGTTTTTATCTGGAGTTCACAGTTCTCAAGAATTTTCTTGTGTTATCTTGAAACCATAGCAATCTAAGCTTCTCCTTATGGAAAAAAATTAAAAAGTTGAATCAAAATGTTTAACTCTCAACGTTGCTGGTTTCCGTTTTGCTTAAGTATCTACCCATCACAACCTTCTACTATAATTCAATATAATCCTCATCATCATCATCATCATCATCATCATCATCATCATCATCACCATTATCATCTTTATCATCATCATCATCACCATTATCATCATTATCATCACCATCACCACCACCACCACCATCATGATCCTCATCATCCCCATTATCATCTTTCAAAGCTGGTATATTTCTCCTCTTCCTCTAGATAATGACAAGGAGTTTAAAAAAACTTGTAAAAAGCTTAACACTGGTTACTCATCAGATACAGAGACATCATTGGGTTGATTTTATTGTTGTATATGCAAATATGATGTAGTATCTTAATCAAGTCACAAGCTGTTGTAATTAATTGATCATTACAAGGCCAACATAAGGCTAAAAAAAGGCTATTTCCAAATCAAGTGTAGCATTGAATAAATGTCAAGCTCCTTATCTTGTTTATTTCATTCAGCACTTGGTATGAAAACTGATGTTTATAAGCTCTGCTTTTCTTAAAATGAATTCAACATGAGCCACAAACATTTCTACTTTGGAGCAGACTGGCCTGGTCTTGACTTTCATATAACATAGATTATCTTCCATGGTGCTACTTAATTGAGCTTTCAAAATATGAACAGCTGACACAAAATCAGTCTAGATGTGAAAGTTAAAAATTTGGTGTTATGATCATTGTTCAAAAACTCTTTAAAAGAAGTTTAAAGAACTATTATGATACTTGATTATGTCTTGATAGATCACTGCTGCATGTTCAATGATAATTTAAGTGTGTGACAATGAAAAAAACATTTTCTATTACAAATGATTAAAAGGAATATACAACTAGCCTCCTGGATAAATATCTTGATTCTAGCCATTTTAAATGATTTTATGGTGGTATAAGATCAAATTTTTTGTAAAACCTTTATGACAAAAATTGTCAATTTCCTCAAATTGACCAACAAGGCATAGTGACTCATATCATGAAGACTACCTTAGTGTATTAAAAAGATGTCTTACTTTGACCTGACGTGAAGACAAAGATATGAAACAGGAAAATCATTAGTACCTCTCTCATTCTCTTTAGTCTTATGTTTCTCCTTGCGTGGTATATCTGTTGAGAGTCTGTGTCCTTCAGAAAGCGCCGTTTCAGTCTCCACACATCATCTTGGGCCCCAGCTGGTCCTAAAAGCAGGGGGAAAAGACTGTTATATCCCTAATAAGACCAATTTGATACACAAAAGACTTTATCTAATAGCTTCTTGTATATTTGTAGTTAAGAAAGCTTTAAAGAGGTTTCGATAAGGTGTACTAATAGTCACAGTGTCCATAAAAAAAACCAGTCTTAGCAGCGTCAAATGATACAATTAAATGATTTGAGCAGCTCACAAACTGTTATATCTTAAGTTATCTACACTGATCAGTATTCCAACTAATCATACTTTATTGTATTTTCAGGACAATAATAAACCCTCTATACAGGAAACCATTCATTTTATTTCCAAAAAAATTAGCTGATTCGTTTTTGGTCATTCAAAGAAAAACTAACTTGTCACAGCACTTGCAAAATGGCATTTTCAATAGTTTTAACATAATGGGTCCTTGGACTTAAATAGTTACTGAGGTTAGCTACTTTGACTTTGTGTATTGAGAAAGAATGCGTCTGCGCATTTTTAATATTTTTCTACACTTAGAAGGGCAAAACACAGCAATATATGCATGCCAAAACAGTATATCTTTGAGCTTGCTATTTCTCTAATTCATTGACAATCTCTACCATTAAGATTAAAAAAACAGAAAATCTGAGTCACCATCAAGTTTGTCTGATGATGTACCAGCCGTGTCCTGCCTTGATCTTGGCATCTTGACTGACATCACTTTCTTCTCAGCTGTTGCAGCTGACGTTTGACCTTTGACTCTTTGTTTCGATGTTCCTTGCCCAGCACTCCCGAGCCTGAAGAGGAGCTGAGTGTCAGTTGAGGCTGAGCTAGGAGTTTCAGTAAACGTATCCAAGCTACTCTGAGTGAGCCAGTTGAAGGCCCTCCCACTGCCTGGAGGAAATAAAAACTAAGATTAATGCAGCAAACACATCTAAGCTGCTAAGTGTGGACCCGTTACAGATAAGCAGGATGTCGCTAAGTTACCATGGGAAAAGTCATTAGTTATTTTTTTATTCTTTTTTTTTAGTTTAAATCCATGAAGACTAAGTAAAATAATAATTCTGTATAAGATTTTGAATTGACTTGCATGATTTAGAATACAAATAAGAAAATAAAGACTGATCTTTTGCGGGGTAGAAAGTAGAGTTAACAGTCCTCTAACAGTCTGTCTCATTCAGTCTGTCAATGTACACAATTAAACAAAATGTACAAATCTTGAATGAAGTCAACAGATAAAAAAGGAGATTTTGGTCTGTTGAGATATTCTAGATTTGTTGATTAGAACTATATACTTCTATATGCTGTTCAATAATATTTTGGGTGCGATATATCCTACTGACTAACCATAATATTTAGAGTACAATGCAATCGATATTAATGTAGGTGCCATGAAAAAAAATTAGGACAGAGTTACCAATAATTAGAGCTTAACTGTTTAGTCTTATCACAGCAGATTCTAAATAGCAATAGACAAGGGTTAAAGTAAAAATAGAGTAGGTATTGTAGAATACACCGTGAAATTGATTTATAAATGAGCAAGGGACATGTGAATCCAACCCACTAATGTAAATTAGGACCATTCTACATGTATAGTGTAAGCAGGCTTGAGAGAAAATATCAAGCAGTTTTTGACACTTTGTCTTTACATGTTCGGTTTTTAAATGGCTCTGTGTTCTTATTATTACTGAGATAGCTGATTTGAGTCCACTTAACTTCCAAAACAAATTATAGGGCCCAAGTAGAGAGAAAAACGGAGAATACTCAAAATATCTCATTATACCCATTATACAAATAACTAATAATATTCTCATGGTTGTTAAATATGGGACCTACTGTCTATCTCCTTTGACAGGGGATACCAGAAGGAAAAGAGCTTAACCTTAACTGTAACAAAATCAGACTGAAATAATTGAAGAATAATTCACCTAGTCAGTGATCTTGTTGGTTTTGACCATATCACATTAGCAGCCTGTAACTACTTGTAAATGGTGTGACTTCGTTCAATTGAGCCATACCTGTAACATCCAGAGTAGCCGTGAACTGTTGCCCACCATCCTGTGTTGCTCTTACCATCCCGTCCATCTGATCTTCTCCAGGGGCCGACTCACCCTGAGATTGGCTGAGCTGAGTGACTGCAAAGAGTGGAGTCATTGCCGCATGTCGCTGTCTCCATGATGAATGCACAGAATAATCCTGGTGGACAGTCATGGAAATGCATCATGTCATTTATCTACAATACATAGTAGTTTTTTCCTACAAATTTGCCATCTTCGTACCAAATACAGAATCTGAGCAATATTTAACTTTTGCCATTTCTTCAATACTTTACTTGGTTTGAAGACAACAGCAATGCTTAAATATTGTTTTTTAACTATTTGAACAATTTGCTTACTTTTTCTTTGAACATCTAAAACTTGCTCTTAGCTCACAGATTTATGCATAGCAATTTCAACATAAAGAGAATAACCGTGGGACTTTTGTTGAGAAAGACAATTTAACTCCACAAAAAAACTTATAGCAAAGATAAAAACTAAACTGTGTGGGTATCTTCAAAAGCCTCACTTGCCATACTTGACCAATACTTAAGAATATTTCAATACTAACTCCATTGGAAAAATTCGGTAGGAAAAAAACATGGCCCGAACAACGTGTCATCATTTGTGAAATGCATTGCTACTACAGTCAAACCTGCCTGAGACGACCACTGAAGATCAATGACGATTGTGGTCGTCATGGACAGGTGGTCCTCTTGTGCAGCATACTTATGTAAAACTGTAACAATAGAGTTTATTTCAATTCTCTTTTAATGTAGCAAACAACTTTGCCTTCTGAGTACCCATTTGCTTAATTTAAGCAAATTTAAGCAAATGGTCGGCAAGCTATGACTTTTCAACACAGCAGCATTTCTACTTCTTTACCAATCTGTGGTTATCAAGATCAATCGCATCTGTCCCGCCGCCTATGTTGACAGACACTTGATAAACTGGCGACCAGTTGTCTATGATTATCTCTTAACCACCACTACCTGGCTCTACACCTTTATTGCTAGCGCAGCTAAACAAGCTAAACCCTCTTGTAGAGACTGACAAACAACAAAGCACGAGGGAGGAGGGGCACGCTCTTGTTGCGCCTTATGTCTCCACCTGCACGCGTATAGGTTTCACCGTCACGGTGGCTGGCCATCTGGTAACCGCAGGCCACTTTGTAGGTTTACATCACAGGTAAACAATTACATGATCGTATAAGCGTGAAGTAAGGTGTGAAACTAACAAATTCGCACTTGTCGGATTAAGAGTGGTCGTCCTCGGGAGTTTTTTTACAGAGGTTATATAGAATAGTGTAAGAAAAGAAGCTGCCCGCGGTCGCGATGGGAAGGTGGTCGTCATGCAGAGTGTAAAGATATAGAAAAAACACAAGGGAGTCATAGTAAAGTGGTCGTCAATACAGGTGGTCTTCTCAGAGAGGTGGTCGTCAAGGCAGGTTTGACTGTATTTGTATAGGTTGGTCTTGAAGCACTTCAAACTTCTTTTTTATAAATTAAATTATAATGTCAGTCCAATCCTGTGATAAACGATATGTCAATTCCAGTTGGAACATCCTAAACTCTAGGGTAATTTTCACTTGAATCATCAAAATATATAGTTTTCCGGTAAAACTTCATGAGACAGTCCTATTGTGACTAAATCTACCTGGAAAGAGCAGTCTGTGAGAGCATGTTCGAACACAGGTCTCTGGTAGTCTGGTGATCTGGATGTGGCTTCTAGCAGAAGATTTGTAGCATAAGCCAGGAAGAATGGTTCTGTGTTGGGAGAGTACATAGCTTCAAGCAGGGACAATGTCCGCTCGAGAGTGCCCTCTGGCAGCCGAGTGTTGCTGCCCCAGAAGTTCTGACACACAAGTCTGTGTATACAAGACCAGTGGGGAAAAAAAGAAAAAAAAAACAATAACAAGGAGTAAATTCACTTGTTGAAACTGAAGGAAGCATTGGACAAGTTGTAAGCTGTAGCTCCCTAACAAAGAGAAAAATTCCGAGTAGTCAAATTTATTGTTTTACTTGGCTTTGGATGCCCTAAATAAACACAAATACAGGAAAAGGTATAGAGACAATATATTTATTAGAGAGCTAAAAAAATCTTGGGATTACACACACCCAAATACTTGCCTATAAAATATTGCAACTAATTACTATCTTGAACATTATGTAACAGTTGTTTAAAGATATTAAAAAACAACAACAAAAGTCAAAGA
This sequence comes from Elysia marginata, assembly GCA_019649035.1. Taxonomy (NCBI): domain Eukaryota; kingdom Metazoa; phylum Mollusca; class Gastropoda; family Plakobranchidae; genus Elysia; species Elysia marginata. The sequence continues at coordinate 26,459 of BMAT01000701.1, forward strand.
GAAATTGTGGCTTTCAAGAAAAAAAATTGTGTTCTTTTCTTTTTCTAGGTATATATTTAAAATTCTGTGAAGTATGAATATTTTACAACAATCATTATTTTTTTAAGAAACAAAGTAAAACGGTGAGTTCTTGATGGCTGCAAATAAAAAAAGAAAATAAGAAAAATGATATTTGTCTTACACATAAAAGAACAAAAGATTACAATACAAAACGTTAACCTGCAGGGTAAATCCTCATCACACAAGCCTTTAAGAAGAGCCTCCTTTGTGAGATTCATGATTTGACTGCTTTCGTCTTCCTCATTATCTCTGCAGGGTACAGGATAACAAAAATGTTACCTAGAACTGATAAATAGCTAAAACTTATTTGTTGGGGTACACTTCGCACATCCCAGTATTTAAATATTTAAAATCATTTTCAATAAGCCTAAAAATTAAAAAAAAAAATTAAGTGTGTGTGTTATCTCAAATATTTCCATGAAAAAAAAAAGAAATACATTTCATTAAAATTTTGTAAGCTGCAAAAAATGCATGGTTTAAAAAATGCTCTTTATTACCATATTTAAATACTGTTTCCAAATGGACACTGTCAATACACTATTTATGGCCATATTTGAGAGGTATCTGTGATTGTCACACACCTACTAGAGATACAATATCAACAGATGATTCATAGCTGTACAGTGAGAGGTAATCAATTTATAGCAGCACATACCTGTAATTGTCATACGCCCACATGAGAATGTCCAGCATAATAAGACGACAGGACGCGCTAATGTGGCTGGAGAAAGCCACCACAGCTGGCAAGAGAGACAGGAGCTCTGAACTCTTCAGACGTACCATCATTGCTTTCACTATTTTCAAGGCAACCAGCTGTGTCTCTGCATCCCTAACAAAAGAAACAGTATAAAGGAAAGCTTTCAATTATTTTTACATTCTAATGATATAAATAATTCATAGAATCTGATGTAAAAAAAAAGCCATGGTTTTTTTAAACTATGGTTCTGCTAGCCTATTTAAGCAATGATTCAATTACATTATCTAAGCGTAGCTCAAAATAAAAACAAACTTGAGACATTTCAAGAGTTGGAAAGAAGCTTTGGGTGTTCAATATTGATAAGTACTCTTTGTATCAATAAAAGAGCTTGTTGACTTGTAAAACTATAGAGTGGTTGCTGCCCTCTATCTCTGCTTACCTGTGTGTTAGGAATTCCATTAGACCTTTGCTGTGCAGCTCAAGGTATGTGTCCTCCATCTTGTCCAGGTGACCGAGGATGACCTCCAGACACTGTGGCCTGAACTGACCTGGCAGGCTTGGCAACACAAAAAGAAGCTTTGACACAAACCTGGTGGAAAATAAGAAAGATATAAGAAGACTGGAATAATGAGTCTAGGAGCTCAAATGGTTTCACACTCGAAATGTCACAAATGAACTTATTGTGTGATAGTCTCCTTTAGTGTGTATAAAATATGAACTTCCTGTAATTGCACCAGATATACCCAGCCTGACACTTCTATTATTAAATTTGACGAAAAGTAATGCTGATATTTTCCTTATAAGGGCACCAGAAACAACACCTGCCTAGTTAATGCTCTTTAAACAATTTCAATCATAATTTTGCTTTGGGCTTACCACAATCTTTTTGTGGGTACAGAAAGGTACCACATAGTATCCTCAGATAGAAGTTATGAGCAATACCTTTCATAACCTGCTCAGAGAGAAGTTATGAGCAATTCCTTTCATTAACATAACAATAAATTTACCTCTCAGTGATAGCTGGATAGCTTTTGTGGATACTGTGAACACATTTGATAAAATTGCCGATGTTTGTGCTGGCCAGATTTAGCAGTAAGGCCGTCAAATGATCATGCAATGCGGTCTCACTATCTCCTTGTCCATGTTCATCTAGTCTGTGCAGAATGAGGCCAGTTACTTCTGCTGTGGCTGCATAAACTGGCTTCAGGGAGTTGCTCATAAGGCCAACAAATGTGCGCAGATAACTGGGGGGATAAAGGAAATATTTTAAGATAGGGTATCTCATTATCATAGCATTAAAACATGATGGGAAAAAACACACTGTTTTTGATTTGAGGATGGCCCTGAAGAAATGTTAAAACGCAATTAGATTATTTTAAGATATACTAAGGTTTGTGTGAATAGATTCTAAAATCTTAGAAAAAGTGACACTCAAGATTTTAGAATACATTCAAACAAATCTTAGAATATCTAAATACATAAATGGAGAAGACTGCTTGACACAGGTATCCAAACAGCCCCCACAGTCAATAAGTAAATAAGGTGAAATTAGGAAAAAACTTGCAGTACCATTTTATGAAAGTTGCATCACTATTTTTTAGTAGTATTTTTTTTTCAAGTTTAATTTTAAATTTTCTATTATTAGAACATCTCTGAAACATAGTTCGCTGGAATGCTAAAACATCCAATATTAATTTAGATTTATGAGCATGGCGTTAGCTAAAGGAGAGACATCAAGATCAAGTTCACTGATAAGATTTCAAGTCATCTAAACAGACTTCTCCACCTGTCTCTGTCTCAGAAAACCTTGTAGTTTTGTACCAAGCCATGTCCTGCCTATTCTAGTATGCTCACCTTCTTTTGGTATAGCTCAACAAATACCGGTTAACTTCTTCCTTTCAAGTATTTAAGAGGTAAAAACGCTTTGAATCCAGAAGAATAAAAAACCATACTAACATCTGGTTTCACTGACTGCTCACCTGTCTCTGTCAACTGGAGCCGATGGCCCATAAGCTGGAAATCTGCCTGTCACTACAACTCCAAGCACCTGGATGCCTGCAGTTATCTTTGTAGATTTTGCCTCTTTTGTTCTGAACAAGTCGTACACCATGCTGAAGCAATGGAAACAAAAAAAGGTTGAGTTTTAGAAGGAACATTCTTTACATTTATTCACCAGATTGAAAATGCTCCAAAATAAATGGCTTTAAACTTTTTATTGAATCCATTTTTGACCATTTTGTTCTTTGAAAATTAAACATACACATTTATTTTGATATTGCTACTGTTCAAATAAAGTCATAGCTTTTTACTTCAAGTTTAAAAAATTAATACATTCAGATGAATATTTAAAAGTTAGTCCTTTTATAAAACATCATTGTGTCTACAACTAAATTAAAGATTTGAAAAAAGGACAACGAGAGTAAAACGTTAAGACTGAAATGGCTCATGATATGCTATCAAAAACATCTTGAGCTCTGGCAAAAAAATACTAAGGCTTCTTTCTTATACTGTGAAGATTTATAAATGTTCCAAACACATGGTCATTCAGGACCTTGGGTTATGGATCATACAATTCTAATCTAGAGTCCTGGAAAAATTTCATTTGTCACACATTAATAATACTCACTCGTATGGCACTTCTACCCTATCATGCCAGCATTCAAGCAAAGTTCTCAGTAGCTCCAGGTTATTGCGAAAGATTTGCCTGTTGTGATGGTACACACTTCCCGTAACAAATTTTACAACCCTGGAGGCCATAGCTCGCTGCTCAGCAGAATCCTGCCAGAGTTGACAAAATGTAAGAAACAATGATAAATGACAGTATGTCATAGTATTAGATAGAATTTTGTACTTGAGTGGTGATTCAGCGGAAACCTTGAATCAAAACCTGGAAAATTGTTAGTAAAAGAAAGACATAAGAGGTGGTCTTAGTTCAGAGGTTTAATTGCTCTAAGAATAACCATAATAGATAGCAAATGCGGTGCTCATACTCATAGAAGAACATATGCTTCATGCGCTGAATAAGTGGTTTTAAATAAATAACACTAATAACTGTACAGATTGAGTACAAGGTCGTTTATCAATAGTAAAAGTATAAAAAGGTTTTATAGAAAGTGTAGAGAAATTTTTACATAAACATTAAAAATTCAATTTTGAAAGCTTTACATCATATCAAAATGAACACAAAATAGTCTCGTCAACAAAGTTTAAAACACACCTGACCACAAATTGATACTTGCAGAAATTTAAAATGGCATTGCTAAAAATAAATAAAGTGAAATGTTATTGAAGAACTCAGTTCATTACACAAAAGCCATGAATTATGGAAAAATTTATACACAGCTAACTTGTTACATGTGCTTTCAGAAACAATTAGTGCTTTAGCCATTCCCTCAAGAGAGGAGTCACACTGGTTGTTTTTTTTTCTTTTTGAATATCAGGCGCGCTGTGTTGTTCTGGGCTACCTGCACCCTTGATAAAGATTTACAAGGGGCACCTGCAAGCAGTGCATTACAGTAATCAAGTTTTTACAATATATTGGATGTTATCAAAGTTTTTTTTTATTTAAGAGTGATTCTTATGCTGGCTATTTTCCTCAGCTTTGTACTAGAGCTTAACAACAGAAAATTAATTAGTGTAAGATTACAAACCTCAGGAATAGCCACTGTGTGCCAAGACAGCATTGTCACAATTAAGTCAACAGCAAAATAATTCAGACCATTTCCGCTCACTTCAAACATGAAAAGGAGTTGACAAAGAGGCTTCAGCCAGAAAGAAGCAAATGGCTGGAAGATCTAGAGAAAACATTGGAAAAATTTATAATAAATTTCTTAAGAAAGTATTTTTTTTAACATTTTCAATATATCAAGCTCTTCAGTGTAATTAATTTTTATCAAGGTTTCAAAAAAACAAAAATTATAAATAACAATTAAGATTTAGAGTTTATTGTAAAACCTCATTGTTCTTGCTAGAAAGAGGAATAAAATTAAAAAGAACATGATAAATTTTAAAGTATGCAATTATCAGATCAGTAATATTTGAAGTTTCTGTTTAAAAAAAGAAAGCCTACCTGAGCACAGTTGATGATGAGTTTGGCTACAAACAATTTGATGTTCAGATGTGTACTTGGGTTTGTGAGCTTCTCATGAAGGTAAGGCATCCATGCTGGCATCTCTTTGGCTGCTGTCTCCTATAACAGAAAAATACTCTTAAAACTGTTGATGTTATTATCTGAGGGACCCACCAATGTCAACATTGTGAGAAAGACATAACACTTACAAAGTTTATATAGGAAATGAAAGGTTATTTTATGAAACCAGCAAACAAAATACAGCTCTATATAGACCTATAATTAGGTAATGATCTAATCTGATGATGAGGTGCAACCATAGAGTATTTGGCATTAACTTGACCATTTCGCAATTCAAGAGGCACTAAAATTTAAACTCAGTTAGCTATCTGGCTCATTTCTCTTGGCCTGTTTGTGTGTGTGTGTGTGTTTGAAGTAGCATGGAACAACAGAGACGGTTGAACATATTTTCATATCAATGATTGAAAAAGACATGCCAGATTACAAATCTCACCCATATAATTAAAAAATATGTAACATGTTTGAAACTATGTAAACCTGAAAAGACTACCACTGACTTTCTCGATTTGAACCACAGAGATGGATGAACAAATTTTACCAAACTCCGTTTACTTTACACATACTTATTAAAATTGAAAACTTATAAAAGCACTTTTCATGAGGTAAGGAGAAGAATACACTTTGTTTTACTCAGTGATTCCTAAATGCACTGATACCTAAAGACTTTTCTGAATTAAAAATCTGCATATTTATTCTGCTAGGACTATGTACTGGCCAACAGCTTGATCCTTGGGACAATTCCAAACACTTTGCTTCTAAAGCTTGGGTGCATGTTTAGAAACACCTTATTCTTCATACTTTTTGCTTGTAACTTAACAAGTTTTGATGTAGTCTTGCTGACATGGTTTAAAAGCATAAGGTGTAAGATAAGCTTTTCCCTCATATATTAAGTCACTGTATTGTTAAGTTACCTCTTATGTGTTTATGGCAATGCACACTGCACTAGATCCTTCCAGTCATCATCAACATCGATTGACAGTCTATGACAGTCTATATATGTGTTTAGCACATTAGTCATATGCTTGGAACCATAAAATCAGCATCAGGCGCTATAAAAAAAAGTTAACTCTTATGATTACAATTTTCCTAACATTCAGATAAAAAAAGAACAAAAGAAAAAAAAGAGCTTTACCTGAGGCATGTGTGGAGAGATCTTGTTGTCTACCATGTGTTTAATGAGTGCAATCACAGGAGCCATACATTCATGTTTGTTGAGAGCATCCATCTCAAGCTCCACATAGTTCTCCTGCACAGACACTTCCGTACCCTGTAAATATTTAGGATGGGAATTAATTAAATTATACAATGCAATTGAATTCAAGTTTATCAGTCAAAATATAATTAAAAAAGTAAATATATTAAAAGTAATCATGTTTAATAATATTACAAGTATTATCTAAAATATAAACAAGTACAGTATTGCAGAAGTACATGTAACATGTTAAAAAATGGTCTTGTAGTTCTTATACCTCTGCACTCTATACATGTTTGTAGTAGGAATTTGTTAACCAACAAAAAATTTAAATCTTTCTATGGAGAGAGTGGTACATGGAACATTTGAAACATGGTTCTCCATCACTAAGAACTGACAACACAAGACTTAATAACAGAACAGTGCAAAAAATGTAACGAAATGCTATCTTTTTTTAGAAAACACTAAACAAGTTGAAGAGAAAAGAAAACCTTTTGTATTGGACATACACAAGTAAGAAGAAGCTAGGAATGATGCCTGGGTTTTAAGACCATTGCATTTTATTACATTTCACTGATTTATTTTGTGTACAGTGCACTGTGTAGAGACGCTTTCCCTCCCCTACCAAATATAAAATCTTTTTTTTATGCTTTTCAAAACTTATTCTTTATTGTATCTTTAGGTGAAGTCATCGCAATTCTTCAGCACATTTCAACACAGTAAACAGTGCTTCCACTGGGAGTTGATAAAAACTGAGGATTTTTGTAGGGGGACCGACCAATGCGACCACCCAAAATTTTGGCAAGGCTTGGTCTCAATTTGAAATGGCGGAGTGTTGCCTATTTTACAAGAATGAAACAATTCATAATTTTATAGAATTTCCTTTGACTTTGTCCTCAAAGCTGTGAGAATTGCCCTTTTGACATATTTAAATGATGTATGCATAAGCATCAATGACATCAATTTTAAAAAAAATACAGGGTCCCTACCAAATCCTTCAAAATTTTTTCAAGACCCCAATAAGCGGGTAGAAAAAGGTTGCAGCACATTAAGAATTACCGAAAAATAGCCCATTATCAATGATAAAATGTGAAATTTCTTAAGGTACAAGTTTTAGTCAAAATAGATGATTATGGTATATGCATTTCTCATTTGTCATTTGAGTGCAACATGCACATCCCTTTGCACTGACCACAAGCATCAATGGCATAGAGTTGGGTCTTGGACCACAGGAACACGAGGCACTGTGACTTAGTCTTCTATGTTACTTTATTCAGGTTGACATATTGTGTCAGTGTTCTATATTACTGTGATACAGCTATCCGACACAGCCCGGTAAAATGTACACGATTGATAAAGAAAAAATTGGAACTGGACTCCATTCACTGGCTGCCATACACAACACATTTCAAAACTACTTGACCCGGTGGTGCCAAACATACGGTAATACTATCTGTAACTACTCATGCAAGTACATGAGGTAGTGTTGTATTGGACCATTTGAATACCAGGATTGCATTTTTTTTTTGGTACAAAACAAAATGAATCTGAGTAACCTTGACTTGAGTTGATCCACAGGTAATTTTTTTTGTGTCACCATAATTGATTACAGGGCAAACCGTTAAGTTGGCAGGTCTGGGCGCTTCCTATCCTATGATCAGCATCCGGTTTGCTGTTAAACTTGTCAACAGCTCTCTTAATCGGAGTTCTGGACACGTTGATTGAGACAATACTGAGGCCTAGGCTAGACCAATCTAGCCTGCATGAACAAAGTTTTTAAATAAAGACTTGAGCGGAAATCGGCTAAAAAGCGGGACATTCCCACCTACACATATAGCTAACATGAAACTTTAAGACATTTTGTTTTCCACGACTTTTTCCCGACCCATAAAAAAATTCCCAACTTTTTGCGATATTCCGACCTGTTGAGGACCCTGTATTTACTTTCTGGAGTATGTAAAGCTGGCATAACTGACACAACCAGTCGCATATTTTTAATGAAGCAGAACCCTAAGAAAAAAAAAGAATTGATACCTGTGAGTAAAACAGTTCATAAAACATAACCTATAAACACAAACCTCATCGCTAACCAAGCTGCTAGCTGATTTTCTTGGTCTTGCGGTAAAAGATCCATCATTCTGCCAGAGTTTCAAGAGTGAAAAGATAAATACTTTTAGATGAAAAATAAAAATGTATTTGCTTAATACGTTTGAAAATCCTATCTAGTATTTTAAAAACCTCATCAATAGACATGTGATTGCCTTTATTATAATGTATAAATTGTAGTATTTTATTAGTTTCTACTGTTTTGTTAAAGTGATGTACTTTTTTAACTGCCTCTCCTCTGATGTTCAGAAGGTACATTGGTTGGTGATGGCTTGTTGAAGGACCAACGACAGTTGGTAAAGTACTATAAAAAAAATGCCCTTTAGTTTATACTTAGCATTTGACTAGCACAATAAATTCAATGAAAATAAAAACTCACTATTTGATGACTCGGAAAACAAATTAAAATATTCCACGTTTATGTAAGTCTTTATCTGTAGTTTTAATTTTTTGATGATTAAGAACTCTTTAGCACCTAAAGGACTGCGGTTGCACCCGCCATTTTTCCCAAATAACTGGGGTTGCTGCCTACCATTCCAC
>BMAT01000704.1:77712-87760 GCA_019649035.1 Elysia marginata
CAATATTTTTTTACGTTTTAATTTAAAAAAAACACTAGGGATAATAATGGCTAATGACGAAGAATAAAGAGGCAACCGGCAAATTAGATAATTATACATAACTTTGACCTACTTTAACAGAAAAGTTATGCAGTTAAATTTGAAAATTACAAGAGCTCGCAAAACTTGAGCTCATCATTTCGACTATTCCCTCAAGTGATCATGAAAGTTCCGGGAAGCAATCCTTCAGACATAAGTAGATACCAGTTGAGGAGAATTTTTTTATCACATTCCTCCTTAATCCATATTGATAAAAATAATTGAACATACACCATGACAGCTCCATAGTTTTTTTTTAAAAATTACAATTGGGAAAGTAAAGAACAGCCTAAAATATGTTTATCAATTCAATTGGTGTTTTTAACGGACTAACCAAGATAGTATAGCTTTCTAGCTCTGAAGACATTTTTTAAAGCAGATATTACAGCTAAGAACGAAAAAAATGTTAGTTAGTGGAACGAGAATTGTTAGTTATTGAAGCGATGTCTGTTAGTAATTGAAACGATACGTGTTAGTAATTGAAACGATACTTGTTAGTAATTGAAACGATACTTGTTAGTAATTGAAACGATACGTGTTAGTAATTGAAACGATACTTGTTAGTAATTGAAACGATACTTGTTAGTAAATGAAACGATACGTGTTAGTAATTGAAACGATACGTGTTAGTAATCGAAAAGATCACTGACGGACACAATGAAGCTTCTCTTAACACAATCAATACCAAAGCAAAAATTGATATTACGTGAAATAAATCTACAAACATAAAGTATCAAAGTCATTTTCCCTCTAACTAGAGAAGAGTGAGAAATTATATTCATTTAAAAAGTAAACACTTCTACAATAAAAAAAACCCTCATGCCACTTTTGTTTATTAGTAGATAAGAATTACAAAAAAACAAAAAAAACAAAAAAAAAACAAAAAACAAAAACAAAAACAAAAAACGCGCAACATGTTTATATTTTCATTTTCATAATCAAAATATGCAACTAAATATGCATACCCAAAAAAAACTAGCTTAGTCTGTTATCTAAGACTTTAAGACTTAAGGAATACAAAAAGGAAAAAATAGAACTATCCACTAGGCCTATAGGTGTTATAATAGCTTATGCAAAATAAAGCAAGTTTGGTTAAAAATTGAGATTTAAGACTTAAGGAATACAAAAAGGAAAAAATAGAACTATCCACTAGGCCTATAGGTGTTATAATAGCTTATGCAAAATAAAGCAAGTTTGGTTAAAAATTGAGATTTAGATAGTAGAAAATAAGCACCAGCAACCAAAAAGGTAAAAACGCACAAAGGTAACATTTTGAAAAAATTACTTTTTTTTTTACCAATTTATAGAAATCAATTTTAGTGACGTTTTTTTCTTCATTAACCTCTAAGAACTAGACATAAAAAGTAAAACTATTAAAATAGGTTTTGTAAAGCCACATCAAACATGGCATCTAATAAATAGAACAACAAAGAAAAAGATAAATAAATTGCAATCATTATCAAAAGGCTTTGAAAGTTATCAAAATAGTACTGCCATAACGAAGACATTGCAGATTAGATGAACACTGCTACCAGTATTTTTGTAAAGTTCTCTCGCTGTCCTTACCTAACTATTTTTTTTGGTACAAATTCATTTTGAAAGATTTTTTTAAATAAATAGAATATTTAAAGTTAAAGATTTTGTTCACTCTCAATTTGCAGATCTTCGCAGATAAATTTTCCTGTGAATGTGCAACTGTTGTCGTTATAATCATAGTCTCCAAGATCTTTGCGGATTTCCAAACAGTCTTCATTGCCTCTATAGTTGTCCGGCTGACTTTCATGCCATTTGGTGAACGAGATGGGCCTGTTGCTGTAGAAAAACCTCCAGTCCTTTTCCTTCTTTAGGTCGTTGCCACCAGTGAAAAAATGATTTCCACTAACTTTGTTGAGTTTCTTGACCACAAAGTTGTACTCGGCCCGATCGTCTATCTCCACCAAATGCCCGTCAAGTCTAGAGCACTGACCATCGGCAGCCCTGATGTTAAACGCTGCCTCTGTTTTGCTGACGTAATATCTCGTCCCTCTGAAAATACCAAGCACGTCAAAATTGCTCGTGAGGTAGGTATATTTGTAGAGTTCTATAAATGAGGCAACCATCCCTTGAATGTCTTTGATTGTAGATGTTTGAACAACAACTTTTTGATCCAGCATGACCACCTTCAGGTGAAGAGCCTCAAAGTCAGTGTTAACTTTTTTGGTGCTTCTTCCAAGCTCCGAAGTTAAGTTGGCCACCTCGTGTAAGATCGTCTGAGTGCTAGCTTCCAGCTCGGCTCTGTTTATCAAGTTTGGGCCGCATTTCTCTGGCACACAGACAGTATCGGGGTCTACAATGGTCACATTGTCTTGGTTTCCGCAAAATCCGCCAGTTGGAGCCTCAGCAAAGACGGAGATGGTCACATCACGTCCACTCGTGTCGACGCCTTCAACCGTACACTTATACCGCTTGACCTCGCGAACCACGGGAGACTCCCAGGAGAAGACTAGCTGTGATATGCTATCGTTTCCGGTTCCAATGTTCCCTGACAAAACGTACTGTTTTGAGCTGACAAACTGGAAAGGTGATAAAAACGATGTCTTGTTTTTTTTAAATTAATAAACAAGACAAAAAAAAGAAAGCATTTATCTATAGCTTTCTTCGGCCTATTAAATTGACAGATCGATCACCTTACTAGGCTTCTGCGTGTAGCTTAAAAATTTAACGAAATTTAGTATGTTTATTTTCTTAAAATACGTAGTAAAATTAATGGCTAAGCTTAAATACAATTAAGTTTAAGGTAAACGTAATGTATGGCCTTGTACACCTGGGATAGAGATCACGATTTTTAAACACTTTATTCCAAGAGAAAGTTTTGTAAGTTTGACAGTACATGAAAAATATTAGATGAATAGAATACAAACTAAACATTTATCATAATATAATATATTTACGGACAAATTACAGAAATAGACTCTCGAATCCCATACACCCTTTTATTAAAGCAATCAAGGACAATATCTTGTGATACAGCGCCAGAAACAGCCATCCCGTTTTGGAGAACGCCAGATGACCAGTTAGTTTTGTCGATCTTGTGTTCAAACTGTTCCATGTAATGATATCGTAAATAATATTAACAACAGCACTGGGATAGAAATAGTTACCATATTTTCCTTATCATTAGCCTCTACAGCGGATGGGAATGCTAAAAAAAGTAACTCCATACAACGGTAAAAGGAGATATTTGAATGTGCTTAGACGTAAGCTCGGGCAGAGAGTTCGAACTTCAAGGTGTAACAGAGGCATAGAAAGTCTTTAATTCAAATATATTTATTTTCTCACTTCACAAGTCGACGCCACAGTCTATTTCATGAGAATTAAGGGAAAAAAGGTTGAATGGACATCAGTACTTTTGATGCAATAACATAAGAAAAAAGCGCAAGCTGCTCTGCATGTGACAATGGTCAAGAAGTGAACAAAACCGCCATTACTGCATTAAGATAAGCAGTTTTGCAGCAAAAAATGTAAAAGAAGGCCAAGGTAACGAAAGAAAAGGTTTTAATGGAACACTCCAAACCTAAGTAAAAGGTATTCTGGAATTTTGAATTGGCTAAGACCACGCCACATCGAGTTAAGCAAAGGGGATGAAAGACCTAGACAGATTGAGAAAGCAGACACGTTCAACTTACTTTTTTAGAGTGCCTGTACAAAAGAAAGACGCTGCTCTTACGCCTGAGCTACGAATATTCAATTGCGGGAAATAGCTAGAAATTTGTGGCAAACACTGAGGAGTTTATTGCGAATTAGAATAGAGCACAAAACTAACGTTCTTACCTGCAAACATTCTACTTCAACGAGAAAGTTTTCAAACAGGAACGATAAATTGCGCTCTTATGTCATTCCCAATTTGGACGACTTCAGCCGATTTTCACTAAGGGTAAAACTTGGCCCAGGTTGGATTTCAAAGCGGCTCAAAAGCCATTAACTGCCATCCTGTGTGCTTAATCTACATGATTCTATAATGCATTATGGAAGATCTTTAGGCAGAGATTAATCAAGCACTTCCATGAAAATAACCTTATCTGAAAACACCAGCCGTGTTTATTTACAGAGCGACATTACACAACACAGCTGCTGGGGGTTCTGGTAGTAAATACGATCATGCAAGATGAAGGAGAAAGCTTCGATGCCATATAGCCTTTTATGATATGATTGGCAGGATCTTGAAGTGGGTTTAACATTTTTTAAAGAAGATAGGTTGAGGGTGATAATCGGACTAGCAGCGTATTTTGTGCCCTTCTTTTTTGTCATATTTATCAATAATTTGCAATAAAAAATTACGTCAGCAGTGAAATGTTTGCAGAAGACACCAACGTGTACAACAGAAGTGATGTAAACGGTGTCATTAAACCTTTCAGAATATTCCATTCAATGTGACCGTTGGATCAAGTAATTGGCTTTACAAGCTCAATCCAAAAAAAAAAAAATTAAGTTTTTCCATTCAGAGTTATAAAAAGTCATGTCGAATGTCCTAATCTAGATAGAAGGCGATACAGAGAATAGATCTCCGTGTTTTTATTGACAATAAACTTAATTTTGAAATCGGACATAAGGGGCAATTTCGTTTCCAGCAGAATCATAGGAAGATGAAACATGTTATCAGACAGTAGATTTTATGCACTACGGACCCGCTCAGGACGACGAAGCCCATAGCGGAGGAAATCCAAGATGGCTGATGGGCTAATGGGCTCGTTAGTCAATCATCTGCTGTAAAACCCACACTACGTATGAATGTAATTACGTCATACATATTCGTCGTTGGCGTGCAAGGTCACTAGTGTCATCACTGGCCCCATCTTTGATCACTAGACTAGACAGAAAAAGCAAATGTGCCCTTTCTTTCTCTTTGCCTCAAAACAGGCAACGACACAAAACTTAAATATTGGCACTGCCAATTCAAAACAATTCCTGAAAAATCTATTCGAAATTGCATTTCTGGTAGAAAATGTGAGTGAGAGAACACTTCTAAATAGAAGTCAAATCTTGACTTTAAATAATCGTAGTGATTCACACATCTATTATTAACTTTGAGTATTAGCATAATTGTTTATGTGTGAGGCGATCACAATAATAATGCATGGAGTTTTGAGATATTGATTTACAATAATTTATCACACCAAGTTCCATTCCCTTAAGCGGTTATGAAAAAATATTCTGGCTCATCTATATTAGGTTTTAACATTATAAAGACAATAAAATCTGTTTACCTCAAGGGAAATGCCACTATTTGAAGAGAAACTTAAACTACTATTTTTTTTTCCGAATAGACCTCACACGGTACTAACCCCAATCCCAAAGTACTAATGGCGTATTTATTGACATGAAAAATAAACCAACATCCGTTATTCCTTGAAATCATTCACTTTGAATAAATGAAATTTATCTAGTGTATTAGCGTGTTATTTTTTTTTCAAAAGAGACCTTAAGCACACGCACTGTGTCTCACCACGCGTACGTGAAAACCGAACGAAAACGAGGCTCATCCGTTTCTAAAATAGAGCCATAGAGGTTGCCGTCGTTTCCTCAATAGAGACCTTTAGCACACGCACCGTGTCGCACTACGCGTACGTGAAAATCGGGAAAGCAGATTGAGGAAACTATAAAAATAATGAAACCAGTTTCTAAAAATAGACGCCACAGACGTTCGCGTCATACTCACGTGTTGCTGCTTAAAGTCTGTAATGTGCAGCTTAAAGTCCGTAATATTGAGACCTTGAAAAAACGTCTTAATGTTCTGACAAAAATCTACCTATTGGTGCGAAATTGCGTATCAAAAGTGGTCTTGGAGCGTTTTATTGAAGCTGCGTAATATTTTTTTTTCATATCGTGCCACACAATTAGGTGTGCAATCCGCAAGAAGGAAGACGGAAGAGATTTGTTTCTAAAGTTGTGACGTAAGCTTAGATTTAGATCAAAACCATTTAGCTACGAATGATGGTTGTGGCTACAAAAACGCTATTTACACGATTTTGAAATTCTATTTTAACAGTTGTAACTTTTAAAATAAATTTATGCGGTCCTTTCTTATTAGATGAAGAAAAATGTCTGGATTTGAAAACAATGGAGCCGTTAATGGTATTGTAACTAAAACACTGCCCGTCCCTAATCTGACAACCATTTCTCGTTTTTTAACACATGAATGTGTATACAAGGTGTCATATTAGAAACAAACACATTCCTGAAAGTCTTTACAATCGCCTTGTTTTAGCCTTATGCTGGTAAAATAACAAAATCACAGATTACACAAAATTCCTAAAGAAAGAATATTAGAAACGAACTTACAAAGTTTAAATCAATTTGTGACAAAATGTCGTGACTCTGTTGTTTGCGATGCTAACAAAATATTTTTTAGAAACTGCATGGAAAAAAGATACTTTCAAATTACCTCAGGTTAATATAACTATACTTGCTAAAATTACATCGAAAAACTTTGTCATCATTTTAATCGACCTACCTAACTCAGCAAACACAGTCACATTAGAAATCTGTAGGTTGTTATTAAAGAGAAGGTGAACGTTTGCCAACAGGACTAACTGAATTAGAATTGTAGCTCTTTTTTTTTCTTTTAACCCATCAGGGCTTTTAAAATGTTCATCATCATCACCATTATTATCTTCATTATCGTCATCGTCTTTAGCTCCCTGGGTCAGGATGTTAGCCTGAAGAACATTAACATCCTGGGTCAAGTTTCAAGCACTGTCTTGATCATCCATGCTTTTCCATGTTTTCTATAACTACAATTATCCTCTTCCCTGACCCTTTTGCAGGTTCAACAATCTCTTCCCCAAGATTTTTTTTTCTGGGAGTTTTAGTTCGATGCCTTTTTTGTTTTACTTGTGCCTGGCTTCTGTGTGTAGGACATGTCCTCAACCAACCCCATCTTTCTATAATCACACATCTACAAGGAGAAAGCTTTTTCATATGACACCAGTTTTATTGCCAACTTACTCATTCAATTAGGCCAATAAATGCAACCTATTCTAGGGAGTTATCTAGAAATCCTTGATTGTTTTTCAACGTGAAGGCTTATGTAATTTTTTTCTGGAACTTCCTGTCTCTTAAAACGCACTTTTAGTTTGCCAGCGTCTACTCTAAGTTTTCTCATGAATAGGTCGGTTTAAAAAACTGAGCATCCAATAAATATACTGTTAGACGCACAAAAACTGGCAAAATCTATCCTCGTTTTCATTAATATTACCTAGATCAATCATGCAGCCGACCACGAATGTCATAGATTGGGTTCTTTCTTTCTATTTTGGCATTACATTTTGCATAAACCAGCAG
The DNA here is from genome assembly GCA_019649035.1 of Elysia marginata. NCBI lineage: Eukaryota > Metazoa > Mollusca > Gastropoda > Plakobranchidae > Elysia > Elysia marginata. The sequence goes on from BMAT01000704.1 coordinate 85,111, forward strand.
TATGTTAACATCTCTTCTTTGCAGATTTGAAAATACCTCTTGCAGTTTCTTGTACACCTAAGCGTTGTCCTTATCCAGCCACTCATTTGATGGGGCACATATCTGAATCGGTTCGATTTCATATTGTCGTTCCATTTTGCAGATTGGCACTGTGATGAGTAATTCCCCTTGAGAATTCTGACTGATCAATTACTTCTGCGAATTTCTATTTAATTGCCACCTTTTTTGCATGTATGCCATCTTTTTGCCAAATATAATCTACGTCAATACCTTCTGGGAGCTTTTTGTTCCTTTCAATTACTTTATACCTCTTCACAAACAACAGAATTACCTCGCTTTATCACAAACTATCACCCCCCCACACACACACACAAAAAAAAAACCCAACAAAAAAAACAAAACAAAAAAAACAAAAAACGAAAAACAAAACAAAAAAAGAAAAAACAAAACAACAAAAAAAAAACAAAACAAAACAAAAAACAAAACCCGCACCGCTTGAGGGGCAGATTTCCCACGTTCAACAGCCGCTATACGCGTAAACTCATCGTCTTTGAGGTGTCCCTGAGATGCGAGCACTGTAAGAGATGTGACGTGATGGACGGGGCTCAAGCAAGTATCTGTGTTACAGCTGATACTGTGAGAATGATAAGGTCCACTACACATAGGGTCCGGGACCACGCTCAGGTGTACATGTAAATCTGGATCAGACAATACAGTTTATGTCGGAATGTTCATTAACTCCCTACTACGTCAAAGAACAGAGTTATACAATTTTAAATACAGACGTAAAGAACAAGCTTCCAAGCTGTAGATGCATGTACTAAGTATCCAATTAAATAAGAGTGAATTGGCGTATTAATAGATTTTGAAGAGTAGATAGACTAGGAAACTTTTATACCGAGAGGCAAGGATTTTTTATGACGCTTTAAAGTTGGCATAATTGCCACCGGTGGGAATGGGCGGGGTATTTCAGACATGCAGATTATTGGGGCCATAAATCTGGTCAATTGTTTGAATATGAAAAGTATTCTTTAAAGATCAGGCCAAGCCTATTTTTGCTAACAATATTTGGTTGGTTTTTTTTAGAATTAACTAAAGAACCTAAAAGTCATTATGTGATGGAATCTTCGATTGCTTAAACCAGCCGCTAATCGTTGAGTCATTAATATCCCAAGACTTTTAATATAGTTGAAAAGGCTAATGGAAACATTCTGAAATCGAACTTGGGTTTGTTTAAAAAAAAAAAGTCTTCGTTTGCAGTTGTACATTCTCAAAAGAAAGAAAAGAAACTACTGTAGTTTTAAAATAATGCAGCTTCCATAAAGATGAAGTTTCGAGATTATCATCAAATATTATTTTTAGCTATTTTATTTAATTAAAAGAAAATGACTGTCGTCGGTTTTTTGAAACTATTGTACCGAAAGGCCTTTTTCTAGTCCGAAACAAAATGTCACCAAGTTTGAGATGGGAACAAGAACTCGTGAATTTGGTCAGATCGTATTTTGAGAATGATTTTTATGTAGGGAGTTTGAAATGGAGATGTGATTTAACGCATGACTTCTTATTGTATTGTGATGAACGGAGCATATGGATTTAGGTCTGAAGCAGTAATAGCTTTGAGTAAGTTTTAGTCCCTAACGATTTTTGATAAAGCAAAATCTGGGAAGTTAAAAAAATACGTACTCAAACTGATTTGACCAAAAGAATTTTCTGACCCAACAAAACAAGACAGTAACCCTAGTCATGAAAGCTATGAAAGCAATGGTTTACACCTTAGAGATGTCACAGGCAGCCTTCTTTTAAGTACTACCCTTTAATGTAAAAAATTAGACAAAGTTAACATTTGAGGCTTCAAGGGTTAACCATTTCTTTAAAGAACAACAACAAAAAAATAATATGAACGAAAAACCCACTGCTGAGTAAAAAAAAGTGTTAACATCTTCAGAGAAAATGTTTGTTTAAAACCAACGCGTTATAAGGCCCCAATATCTTTCTTTTCCTTCTATTCCTTTTAAAATAGGTAACTGATAACTATGCTCAAAGTCGAACCTATCATTTTGGTGACAAGGTGTTGACTTATGGTAATAATCGATACTATTACAGTTACCTGGACGGCAGTGGGTGGGTCTCAGAGATGCCATTATCGCAGTACAGAGAAAGACAAGGTTAGCTTTGTTAGACATCTTAGGATCCGGGTGTGTCCTTACAAAGAGGAAAAAAGGATGCTGTCGATGATGGAAAGTTTTCTTACAAAATCTCTAGGGCTCATAGACTCTAAGGCTTGGATTAAGATTAGGTAAAAAAACAAACTTCCTGGGTATAATGTAAAAAGAAAGGAAAAAAAGATATTTTCCTCAGGTAAAAATGATAGGCTAAGCTGCGAATTAAAAAAAAAGCCACCACATAACAATCTTAGGTAGATAATAGAACTATAGATATCTATGTAGATAGATGAGTAGATGCATAGAAGTACTTGGAGATAGATGGAAAGATGTTTAGAAATACATATCGACACCTGTGTAGATGTTTAGAAATACATGTCGATACCTGTGTAGATGTTTAGAAATACATGTCGACACCTGTGTAGATGTTTAGAAATACATGTCAACACCTGTGCAGATGTTTAGAATTACATGTCGACACCTGTGTA
>BMAT01000715.1:44427-54582 GCA_019649035.1 Elysia marginata
GGGAGGCAGCAGAGAAGGAAAAACAAGCAGGATTTTATTCATGAAGTTAGAATTTTTCTCATAAAAAATTAGACTTAAAATTCCTTTACTTAATCTTACAGATTGAACCATGTAGCAAGAACTATAGGCCGAAAAGTACAGGAAAATTTTCAGGATGCCTGCCTATTGATGGTGAGTGTTAATACAATGTATCTCCTTTCTTATATGTAGAATAGTTCTCAACTTTAAAACTTTATGATACAACTCTGGACAAAGGCATGTTTTCAAAATACATGGTTTTAAGTACCTGGGTATACTTGGTGCATAATGTCTGTAGGGAAATGATGTAAGGTTGGTACAAGAACTCATTTCACCTTCTGCATTTATTGTTCGAGAAATAAACAGAGTTATCACGTTAAAAGGCAGAAATTAATGTCTAATTTCTAATATGTCTCAGATTTGCGACAGCCTTTTACATGTGGTGAGACTTTCAGAAAATTACATGTATATTTGAGCCAAATGTAACTTTCCAACTGCATGTAGTTTTGTCAATATAGTGAAAATTTTTAAAGAAAAATTATGCATTGAATTTTTTCTTTCATTTACATTTCAGGTGGATAATAGAAAAGTGAAAGTAGAATCAGTTTCACAGCCATACAAAATTTATACCCTGAGAGAGTCAGGTTGGAAAGATTCAGATCGCAAGTAAGTGTTGGAATATACTGTTCATGTATAAGTAAATTGTAAACCTTGAAATGTTTTTAAGAATTTGTGTCACTTTGGTAGGGAAATAAACCTTGGAATTTTTTTGTTTAAAGGTACTTTCATAATTCCACGGATGTGGGTGATTTTTTAAAAAAGATTCACTAGCCTAATTGTATACAGTGCAAAGAAAAACATTTTACAAAATTTAACTGATTACTGCACAGCATATTTCTGAGTGCTAATGACACCAGGCAGCTTTTTTTCTACTTTGGTCTAAGTCGCTATCATTGATTAAGTATTAATAACTAGCAAGTGTAGCTCTTGTTTACTTTTAAAACTATTTTCTTTCATAATATAAAAAAAACAACAGCCTAGTTACAGAAAGGCCATAAATAACTTCAGTGGAAATTTCTTTATTGGAATCCAAATTACACATAAAGGATCAGGTTTATTGTACTTAGACAATGATGTGCTCCAAACCAGGGCCCTTTGTATAAATTAAAAGCACAAAAGCAATGGTTGTATGAGGAAACTCGTGTCTCTGTGAGTTCGAGAAGGTAACTTTGTTGACAAGGCTGTTTTACATGATTTGGAGTAAAGAAACTTTAGGGATCAAAAGGAAAACCTACTACAAGTCATAATTTAAACTTTGGTTTAATTAAGAGAATGGAACATTCTTAACTTTGAATTATGGGTTCAAATCAAGCAAAGCCAAAGAAGAAAAATAAACCTCACACATAGAAAACTTAGAGTTAAGAGAAATTTGGATTATCAGACTTTGTTTTTGTAGGTTTCTAGTATAGACTATTATTGAAAAAAAACGTTTTGACGTTTATATTTTAACCTCTACATAACTTTTTTGTACAAAAAATTTTTTCAATTATTTTTCTGCAGAAATTTATCTGAAGACAGTATTTCTAAAGAAGAGTGTTTGTATGCCTTGCTCAAGTCTGGATCCCAGAGACAGCTGTGCGACTTTGATAATCATTTTGATGATGTTAAAAATGATTGGAGAAATCTGGAGCTCAATGATTTAATAAGCAGATGTACCTGAACATAAATTAAATCATGAACCATCTCACCATATTTTCTCTGTGTTCCTATATGTTGCATTTTCTTTTATTTTCATATGTTTTATATAACTTTCATGATTGTATTGGTGTGCATAAAGAAAGCTTACATATCACACCATACTAGACCAGTCTTAACTTCAAAACGTGAGGCAACCAGGCTAAAGCAGGCACAAGTCAGAGTTTTGAAATGTTTTGAATTATCAACGTTTCCTAAAAACATTTTCTATGCCCTGCAAGAGTATCATAAAAGTATTACTCAAGCCTTTTCATAACCAGAGATATTTAATTTTAAAATAAATGAAAATGCTTTATGTTGCAGTTGTTGTAAATTTTTCTTTTTAAAGGCCTTTTAACTCAAAACTATCCTGATTCACCTTGGTTGCCTCAGAAATCTACTTTCTAATTTTAAGTGTTTGGTTGGTTTTTTTTTTCAGGATAAAGAAAAGGTTTCCATTAAATAAAGCTCCTGAACCATTATTATGAGTTACTAATTTAAATATTTTTTTTTGCCTGTAAAGGGTTACAAATAAACACTTCATTCACAGAAATAGACTTTTAAGGAAATTTATATGTATATTGTATTAAGGCACTAGGTAAATTTCTTGTTATGTGAAAAAGATCAGAACTGTACCGTGTCGGTCAATTTGACTCAATAATAAATTTGTAAATGACATTGCCACCTTGTCAGAAATAAGCACTTACTAAGATAATGTGATCTCATAAAGATATCAAAATGGCAATAACATTTAAATGAACCAAAATTTTTTTTGATTGATTCTGGTAATGGCTGATAGTTCACAGATTTTGAGAATGGAGAGAAAGCTTTGATTTTCAATATATTTTACGATTTTGGTTTTTCTAAGTTGAGGTTTGTAAGAAGTGATTGTGTCTTGCATTTAGGGCAAATGAGTTGGAAGAAGGAAAATATTATTTTATCCAAAAAAAAACAAAAAACGTAAAGATGCAACTTTTCTTCTTTTTGGCTATATATCACCAAACGTTATGATATCTTCCCTCAAAGTGTCAATAATTTTGTGATTTTTTGTTTTGGTTTTGTTTGGAGGTTTGGAAAAATCTCTTGCTCAAAACAGCCACAACTTTGAAAGTGAAAATTGCGACATATGGCTTATTCACCCTGGACGCAAGTCGTATGTATTTCTCATTCTGGAAATTTGGGAGTGCATAAAACATTTCTTTTTTTGAGTAATAAGATAGCATTTTGATAGTTTATCTATTACAGAAGACACTGTAATAAACTAACAGAATTTCTTTTTTAAGTGCATAAAGGAACAATAAGATATCAGGCTTATTGCTTTGTTAGTTGAATTTTATTTGTATTTCAGAGGGCAATCCATAGTGTTGTGAACTGTTTTTTTTTATGATTAAAGGCACATTTTAAGTTTGACCCATAGAGAATCTCTTCATGTTTGGTCTTGAAAGCACAGAGAGATGGCTATGGGAGCACAGTTTCTTTTTATGTATAATTTGGTGCACTGGTTGTTTTTCTTTTCTTTTTTGAGTCAATAAGTGTTTTTTCCGATTTTTTTTTCTAGCAATCTCATATTTTATTTCTGCTCTTATTTATGAAAGTTAAACATTATAAGTTAAATATGTGAAATAAAAGAGAGAATCTCGTTAGCATGAAATCAAAGTTGTCAACACAAAACAGAATACAACTTGTTAATGTTATTTAAGTAATGGAGATAATTATTTCAATTATTTATTTGTCTTTTTGCAGCCATTTTGATGTTTTATTGCTTAGATATGTGTAATATACGCAAATTTAACTGTCATTCTCAAGACCTTGTCACAAGTAATAAAACAGTCTGTGGTAATTTGAGTCTCTTAAAGACTGCTTTTGACACTTTTGATGTTGAGTAAAAAAGTAATATACATGTATACTAATATGATTTTGAGGAATGAGAAAAGCAAGATTTACTTTGTTTTGCCAAGAGATGGCGTGAAAATTAAGAAATGTCTGAAAGTAAATGTGTATGTTATTAATTAATTTCAATTTTTTAAAAAGCTTTTTTTGGGGGGGTTTGATGTTAGAACCACATACACCACTTTTCAGAGTCGAGTGGGCAGTGTGTGCTCTGAGGAAAAATTTTACTAACAAGTTGATTTGTTATTCATTCTGTACATGTGCTATAGTACAAAATTTTGCACTTCACCGAAGTTCATATGAAACAAAATTTTTTTCCTCTGATTACATACCGGTACATGTGCTTACTTTGTATATCAATGGAAATTTTCATCTATTGAAATCAGGGTAAAGTTCAGACTTCTGAAGTAATGCTGTTTTCTTTTTTTTTTCCAATAGAAACAGTTAAGATGTAGGCCCTACATGTATTTAAAAGAAAGAAGAGGATGTAAACTACAGAATACATGCGATTAATACTCTGTCTCAGTCTGTATGGGTAATGATTTTTGATCAATTAAAGTGAACTGACTTGGTAGCATAATGCACAGAAAAGGAAGTAAAAATAGATTTCAAAATATCTTTTTACTCTTCTTTGTGAAAATTTTCTGTTTTGCTTTGAGTTCAAGAGTTTTGTATACTGACTTACTGACTAAAGGGCTTCTGCTAGGAGTGTCGTCCGACCTCGCAGCTTTGGCAGCCTTCTTTATGTCTGCGGTGAAGGTAATCCATTCTTGTCTTCTTTCTGCAATCTGTCTTAATGTTTTCAGGTCTTTTTGTGATGTGAGAGAGATGCTCCGATTTTGCAGTATCTTGTGATCGTTATTGAGAGTCATTGGAGTGTGGTGATCGGCCTACCCCTGGCTCGCTTGGCATTGTCGTGGAAATAGAATGCCATAGCTTTGTTGGCATGGATCGATGGTTCTTGCCTAAGTACATGACCGAACAGCCTCCACCTTGCTTGCAACACTTCCAATGAAATTGGGGTTTGTTCACATTTTTTGTAGAGGGACTTATTTGAAATTTTTGTTGGGTATCAAATTCCCAGAACCTTGCGCAGCTGCTTTCGATGGAAAGAGTCCCAACTTTTCTTCGTCTGCTTTGGTCAGTGCCCATGTGCAGCAATTGTATAACAGAACTGACCTCACTAAGGTATTATATAGCTTAATTCTTGTGCGCTGCTTGATTTTGTCCGCTCTGTGCCATATCTGTTCCATTTTGTTCAATGTTATGTTTAATAGGTGTTTACTATGTTCTATGTCTTCTTTACTGCCAAGCAGTGAACCCACTTTCTTTGATGTTTTCCATGCCTCTGAATGTTTTCTTACTGAGGTGTGCTCCGTTTTGTCTACATTGACTTTGAGTTTGTGAACTTTGACTTGAGGGTTTCTTCTATTTTTTTCACATTCACTGGTTGGTTGCCAATAAAGTCTATGTCGTCAGCATATACTATCTCATTAGGAAGATGTGCCTCTGTTGTGTTTGATGGGCTGTCGAGCGTTGATCTCACGTTTTTCAGTGCTTGTTCAAGATAGATGATGAAAAGTACGGGACTTAGGCTGCCTCCTCGAGGGGTGCCTATGTTTGTGAGAAAGGGTTCTTCAGTGTTGGCGCCGCTGATATTGATGTTGAGTGTTGTATTGCTCAGCAGGAATTGTATTATTCGCTTTTGTCTTCCGTGACAAGATTTGTCAATAATTGCAGTAGCTGTTTTCTGTCAATTGTGTCATATGCCGCAGACGGCAACACCCAATTTCAGCGCGGTTTTTAATTTCTTTGAAGTTTTGACATCAAAGGGTCTCACCACCTTGGCCTCTCAAGTCACCCAATTTCAGCCCGGTATCGCTCTTAACAATTATTAACTTTATTATAACTAGAATAGCAGCTTCGATACTAAAACTGTCCCATATGCGTTTAACAGGTTGTGGACTGTCACTTTGATCGCACCAAAGTGGCCGCATTAGAACGTTTTGTCGTATTTCGAATAAAAGTGTTATAAAAGTCATTGAAAGAATCATTATAAAATATTTACAAAGTTGGGGGCAGCATCTTTTTGGCAGCTTGGCGAAGATAGACAGTCAGATCAATTTCTCCATTAACATAATGCTGATATAACTGCTCCCTCTTTTGCTTTTTGTCTCTGTATTCTTTTCGTTTCTTGGACGAAGGTTGTCCAACACAACGAATCTTCAGATTAACTTTTTCTTGCCCATGCTTTCTCTAGAAACCTGAAATGTTTGGATGGGGGCAAATTCTCTTAGAAAAGCGCATGTGGAAGGCTTCACAAGAACTGGTAGTTGTAACGTCCTCTTTGTCGATCCCAGCCCACATAGCTGGAAGAAATCTTGCCGTCTGGCAAATATACTGTTGGAAGATGTAGTCTGCAAACTTTTCTGCTTTGTCCGATGGAGGTTGAATAGGCATCAATGTAAAAGCAAAACATTCTTCAATATCTTTAGTTGGCAGTAAGGGAATCGCGAAAAATAATTTGAGCCATTGTCCTATTTCTGAGTCGTTTTTGTACTCTGCCGTCAAACCGAGCTCCTGAATCTTTCTAAACTACGCTTGGCTGAGGTGAAAGTGGCATAGTCTTATCTTACACGAAGGCCACGTTGGTGAAAGAGCTGCATGGACGGAGACCTCTAAATCCACAAACATCTCTTCTGGGCACAACTCAATTTGAAGCTCTCTTGTAGTTTCTAGCAACATCTCCAGCATTTTTTCATACGTCATTTTCTTTTTATCAGGTAACAAACAGAACACACATGAAGTGTACCGTCCGTTCTGGAATGCGTGGGGCGTGTACAGTTGAAAAAAAAAACTTCGGGCAAGACTTGAATGTTCCATCGTCAAGCATCCTGTGACTGTTTGAAAGAAATGTTTTGATTTGACTTTACTCGTAGTTACTGACGCCATGATATAAGGTAGCGTAGAAAATGCCAGTCATGTCATATATGTATTTACATGCAGTTTATTTTGGTATCGAATATGTAAATATAAAGCGGGCTGAATTTAGGTGTCGGCAAGTGAGAGCAACAACCGGGCTGAAATTGGGTTAACCCAGGTAAAAGCGGGCTGAAATAAGGTGCTGCGGCCGCAGACATATCTATCCCTGTGGTGTCTATTTCGATTTCCACATAATTGAGAACCTTGGCTGAGATCCATCTGTGGGCCCATACTACATCAGAACTTAAAGTTTAAGGAACGAGCTATCTGTTCCTCCCTAGTTGATTGACCACTGGTACAATTAAGTGAGGTGCTATTAGGGATGAGTCCAGGTACATGGATAATTCAAGTATTTGCAAAATTAGAACTATATTCAGCATTCTGATTTTATGTTACTTCATAGTGTGGATCAATTATTCAAAGTTGAATTATTTTTTTTAAATCGACAAATAAAGACCAAAAAAAACAATCTAAATCAAAGACATATGTACAAGACCATATATATATATATACATGTTGTATTAGACCATGTGATGACCCATAAAGAAGAATCATCTTTGAATAAAATTGAAATAATTAAAAGACTGTGGCATCTCTGACTACTACTGCATCTCATCTACCTTAATAATCGAAAAACTCATAAGGGATAGATAAAGAGGTTAATTATAGAAAAACAAAGAGGCTTGACACAAGTCTATGAAAAGAATCCATTATACAGATGAAAATACAATGTAACAATTAACACATTTGAAGAAAAGATAACTGCATTCAACTATACCTTATGCGCTTTTCTAGAACATCATGCTCCAGTTAAAAGGAAAACACTAACAAAAAGGTCATACTGACAGTAGTAAAATGACGAACTGCGCCTAATTAAGCAACAGCAAAGACTTGCTGAGCTTCAGTAGAAAAATCTAAACTTGAAATACATATACTTTAAATCTATGGCACTGCAAAAAAAAAAGAAACTAACAAAGATAACGCAACGATTATTAAAACTTAAACACGTTACATGAAAGACAAACTATTTGAAAATGAATTAAAAGTAACACCAAGGAACTTTTCAAAATACTCGCAGTCCATCTTCGTCTTAACTCAAGTAAGAAGACACTGCGTAACCACGACAACTTCAGAAAAGCTTTGTGATAAGTTAAGTTTGTATTTCATGGATAAAATCATCAACCCAAGAAGGAGTAACTCACCCGGAAAATGCCAAATATGCTGGGACAACACTCCTATGGCTCTTCAAAGAATGATGTGTCCCCATGATTAACAACACCTGTTCACTCATCAAAATACAATCTCTTGATAAAGAAAGTTTGAAAAACTACAGACCAATTCCAATTATTTCTTTCCTCTCAAAACTTAAAAAAAGTGGTAAGAGAACATTAGAGCGCATAGCGTAGCGCAACCTTGTGACTGCCCTCCAGTCTGCATACAGCAGGAAACACCATAGTGGTGAAACAGAAAGTCTGCTGCGTGTTCAAAATGATATCCATCGATTGATAAACAGTAAAACAGCCGTTTTGGTCATACTCCTGGACCTGAGCGGTCGACTGCACCATCACGCATGTCCTCATGGTTTGGTATAAGAGTGTTACCCAGTGATCTATTATAGTTAGCTATCCTTGTCTTCCGGTGTACCACAAGGCTATGTGACCGCCCTTTTTCTGGGTACCTGTCTATACCGCACCTATTGCAGTCATAGCTGACAAACATAAAGTACAGCTTCACCTGTATGCTCATGACACTAAGCTCTATATCGATATGCCGGTGTTTACGGGGGATGGATCATCAAGCCTGGAACAGATATCAAGCTGCATAAAAAAACTCCTCTCAGTCGATGGAGTTTCACAAATTCAAACTATACAGTGACGAGACTGATGTGATAGTTTTTGGTACTGATACTCTATGAAGAATCTAGGATGTTATTTCGATAATAAACTTTCAATGTCAGCTCAAGTAACCAATATTGCGAAACACTCATTTTTACATCATAGGCAAAACTCGTAGCTTTATTGACAAAGAATCTGCTAAGTTATTGGTAAACTCTCTCGCTACAAGTCGATTAGATTATTTCACCAGTATTCTTGCTGACTTGGCTCTAACTTCTATCGATTGATTGCAAAAACTTGAAAACCAAGCAGCTAGAAAAGTTTCATGTAAAAAAAAAAACATGATCACGTTATGCTAGTTATTAAATCAATTAACTGGCTAGCTATAAGAGAGCGGATTGGTTTTAAAACTCTTTGTATGTTTTTTTTTTAATTCTAATCATGGCGATGCTCTTTTATACTTGAGAAACTTTAGAGTCTTATGTTTCAAACCGCCGATTAAGGTGTGGAAGTAGAGTGACTAAACTGTTATTCCACGTAGTAATTTGAAAATGTGCGGACGTGTCTTCTTCGTTGTTGGGCCTAAACTTTGGAATTTCATTGGTCATTATTCTAAAGAAGGCACCCTTTTCAAATCTTTTACAGTGTAAAGACCTTCCTGTTTAGAAGGGCATACCACTTGTTATTCAACCTAAGTTGTCTACTGTGTGAAAGTTTTTTGAACCCAAACTTTTATGCAGATTTCCGGAGGATCTGTTCGATGCTCCTAGAACATCAGTTTAAACCATGGCTCTTCTAAATAATTATGTTGTTGTTGTTTTGAATACTTAAAACGTTAACTAACTAAGCTATATTTATGAAAGGTCTTTTACTCTAAATTTTAGATCATCATACCAGTGTATAATTATGTTTCTTTTTATATCTATGTGGGCCTACCTTATTATACATTTTTTAAACTTTAATTTTGCATTCATGTTGGATTTGATTTAACTGATTGAAATGGGAAGTACATAAAATACACGTACTAACCATTAAAAAAAAAAAAGAAACAAGTACATTTTGTTATAATTATAACAAAAAAAGTCTACGCAACATTAAGCATTCAAGGCTTATGAATGCCACAACAAAACTGATGGTTCTTAACAATTACCTCACTCTCTAATTCTTTCCCTTTCCTCCTCTCTTCTCCTCATTCACTTTTCAAAACCTTCTTTTCGTATTGTTTACTTGATTTTCCCCATTCTGTTGTTCACAAAACTATTATCTGTTTACATTTGTTTCCATCTATTCATTAGTCCCAGTATTCACGTTTAAATGTGTGCATATTCTATACAGTTTTTCTGGCAATCAAAGACGTTAGGTGTTAAAATAGCTTGGTAAAGCATAAACATTGAAGTACATGTATAATAGAAGCTTTTTAGATATAAAAGTTGAAATTGTACAGAAATGTGACAAATACAATGATGAATTGGTTCCATAGAGTACATAAAAATACGTTTCTTAAAATCTTTTACGTATACTTTACTGTTTACATAATGGTCAAATATTTCTTTTTCATAGGTGAACAATCTTGATAGCCACTTTAGAATATACATCCCGGTAAATTAGTAAATATAGCCTGCCTGCGCACAGATCTAAAACATTTTCAGCAATTTCACATGCCAAACTTATTTTAGCAAGTCAATTGTTTTGAAAG
>BMAT01000719.1:29312-41278 GCA_019649035.1 Elysia marginata
TTGTATAGGTTAAAGCTAGGCCTAACGGTGCAAGTTTAAAGATTTTGGCAGAAATTCAGATTAGGATATATGTTTCTGTTTTTGAGCATTTTTCTTAAGCTCAAAAGTTTGAAATAACAAATTTACCTCCTTGACTGCTACATAAATTTCCCTGCGGTGTGCTAAAGAAATTTTTCAACCGGGATTGGTAGAGATGGTCTATGTCGGTCTAGATGTAGAATTTGGAGAAGACCTGCAGAAAATAGATCTAGGTTTTATAGTAAGGACATATGACTTGCAACCTGTCCAAATGAGTCTTCAGGGAAGGGAGCCAGATAATAGGCATTTTTGTTATGTGTCATAATATGTCGACCTAACTTGGTATAGAACACACAAGTAAAAATAGGACTCTTTCAACCTTTATTTATATCTGGTTGCTATGATGACGGCCGCCATTTTGGATTTTTCAATACAAATTTCAAATCGCTACTTCTTCTACAGTTTAACACCTAGAACTCTAAAATTTGGTGAGAGTATACTTGTAACAAAAAAAGTTACAAAAGGACTATTAATGTATCTTTTGTAAATAATTAAAAAGCCAAAGACAAAGTTGGGGTATTTTAAAAATGTGCAATAATGATAAAAATATGAGACAAGTTAGTGCGTGTAAAAAAAGTTTTAAAAAAACTCTCTGTAACTTTAACAAACAACGTTCAAAGAAAATGCATGCGAAATTTCAAGTCAATAGGAACAAAACTGAGGGAGGAATAGTAATTCAAGAACAGCAGACTGCCGATAAAAGGCTGTTTTGAGAAAACAGGGTTTAAAGTTAAAAGTTAGTCACAATACTGCCTACCTCTCTATAATGACCCTGGTGCATATGTTACTCCCTCTGTAGCCTTCAATTCTAGCTCCCTGAGAGCCTTAGCTTCTTTCCTGCTCTTTAGACGGTGCTGTGTGGCCTTTTTCTGCTTGTAGGTCTAGTCCGAAAGTCTCTTGTTTTGGCGCAGGAATCCAAGTCTTTGGAGTGGATAGATTTGTTGACATTGAGGGAGTTTTTAATGCCGAGGGCAGATGATGAGTCAAATGTGAACTCCCCAATGGAGACTAAAACGCTGAATTGAACCTTTTTCAAGGAAGCAAATCTGTTTTTGTTGCACATGCTCCAAATCTTGGCCTGCAAAGATTCGTTTGCATTCTGTGTTGCGCTGAGGCATCGGGCGAGAAGCTTTGGGTCTGCCAAGCGTTTGTAAACTGGCTTCAAATGAGATGCCAGAAGATCATAATTTAAAGGAGTTTTCACACATTTGGTGTGCTTGCCAGGCATCTTGATCGGGGCTATGGCTGGAATATAAAAGTACCAAGAGTCGGTGCCAGTTTGGCACAGGTGGTGCATTGGCCATGCATCGGTTGAAAATCCATGATGCATGGCTGCGAGGACTTCTTTCCTCATGTCTTCAACGTTGTTATGTTTACCGATAGCTCTAATAAAATATATGCTTAACCCTTTGAACCCTGGGCCTCTGACCCTACCGCAACCCTGTCCCTGGGTTCCTGGGGAAAATTTGGGGAAAAATTACACTCTTCATTATTATAAAAAGTGTCTACATTTTCAAAGTTCTTTGACCAATTTTTGCTTAGATCTAGATCTAGATCTAAATTTTTTGCATCTAGATCTGGTGCATCCCCAGCAGCTGATGGGCCACGCCCACCAGCTGAGTCGAGATCTAAGGGTCTAGATGGAGAGCTAGGTCCAGGCTCTGAGATTGCATCTACAGGTGTTTGATCTATGTTTTCATTATCATCAGATAGGCCTACCTCTTCTAGTTCGCTGTCAGGATAATCTGCATCAAAATCTAGCTCGTCGTCACTGTCAATAATAAAATTTCTCGCCCGATCAGCATTGTAAATTTCGCCTTATCTACATCTTTATGTCACTGAAGGACTTGGAGTTAGCGATGATCGCTTCATGTTGAAATTAACTGAAAGTAAACAAACCTAACCGTCCTCAAAAGGCATGAATAACATGCCTTTAGCTAAAAATAAGCCGGTTTGTAAAAAATCTCTGTGATTGGTTGAGCTATAGCCATTAGAATCCTATCTACTATCGCACACCGCTAAACCGGTGCTCAGGGTCCAAAGGTTTAATTTCCTCATGGCATTCTGTGTGAGCTTACCATATCCGTTTCTACCCAACGTGATGCGTCTCTTACTGCAATTAGAGACGAGATTGGGCAATGCTGAACCCATGCGCTTGCCGACATGATTAACACATTCTTCCTTTACAATAAGGGTATCAGCAGCATATGGCTTTATTCATTGATACGATTGCAGTTTGAACTGGAGAGAACGGAGCCAAAAGATTTCTGCTGCGTGTGTCTCCATCACTGCAGCAGAACCTAGAATAGAAGTTGTCAACAGTAGTATATTTTTTCCATATGTAGTTTCATTACAATGAAACAAACTTTTTTTTTTTATTTTTCAAGAACTGTTTGTATGCAGTTTAAAAGATCTTAGTGTTAAAAATCATGTATTTTATAACAGTATATAAGTGTAAATATCATACTTGTTGAAACAACTGAAACTCAATCTATGTAAATTTTGTAAATAAAAAATTTCTAGGGGCAGAGAGCCACATCAGGGCAAAATTTTTATTTTTCACATTATGTTGACAAAAATTGTTGCGTATGTAGGTTATGAGTATAAATTTTGAGCATCAATGGCCGTCGGTTGCAATGGCAACGTCGGCCATACTGGATTTTTGCATGCATTTTTAAATCGCTACTCCTTCTACACTTTTTCTTTTAAACATCTAAAACTTGATGAGATTGTTGATAAATAAGTGTTTAACAAAGTTACAGAGATATTTTCTGTGCATTCTAGTTTAGGAAAGAAATTCTAAGCAATAAATGGTGAACTCTTAAAAAATGTACGCCAAAACATAGTAAATCTTAACATTTTTCTTCTGTAAAAATCGAAACTTATTATATTTTCCAAAACACTCCCTGTAACTTGAACTTGCAGCATTTGAAGAACATACACTCAAAATTTCAAGGCAATAGGAGCAAAACCCAGGGAGGAGTAGTGATTTAAAAGATCAGGATCATGTCAAAAATGTCGTTTTGAGTTTAAAGCTGAAAGTAATACATGTATCATAAAATAGTCTTCCTCTCTAGAAAGACCCAGGAGCATATGTTACTCCCTCTGCCTCCTTTAATTCCAGCTCCGTGCAAATTTTAGCCTCTCTCCTACTCTTCAGACGATGCTGGGTAGCTTTTTTCTATTTTTAGGTGGCGCCTGTTAGTCTCTTCTCCTGTCGCAGTTATCCCAGTCGCTGGTAGTTGTAGCTCCCGCTGACATTGAAGGATTTTTTAATGCCCAAGGCTGAAGAGGATTCAACGTTAAATTCACCAATGGAAGCTAAAGCTGAAAACTTCACTTTTTTAAGTGAAGCAAATTTGTTTTTGGTGGTGGTGCTCCAAATCTTGGCGTGTAACGACTCATTGGCGTCCCGCGTCACACCATTCAGGCACCTAGCGAGAAGCTTAGGATCAGCTAAACGCTTGTGCTGTAGACAGGCTTTAGGTGGGCGGCCAAGAGGTCATAGTTTAAGGAAGTTTTGATACATTTTGTATGCTTGCCGGGCATCTTGTTCAGCGCAATTGCAGCATTGTAAAAGACCAAGAACCTGTGTCAGTTGGACACACTCCTTCACAGGTTGTGCATTGGTCGCTTGTCCGTAGAATAGCAGTGGTACATTGCAGCCAGGATGGCTTTTCTCATATCCTCCTCATTATTGTGTTTTCTAATGGCTCTAACTTAGTAAATACTAAGTTTTCTGAGATGACGTGCAAGACTTCTCTCAAACACTTTCTTACAAATTTCTTGCAATCTGTCAAGGTGGGTCTTAAAATCTGGGGAGAACACCAACAAATCGTCCTAGTATAGCACCATTATCTTGAAAAGATGATCATTCATTACTCGTTGCATGAGCTGTGAGAACTGCGATCTGTGCTGGCACGTCGCATAGGCCAAACAGAAGGCGTTTCCAGTGATACAGCCCAAATGGTGTTGTGAAAGCTCAGGGCGCATCATAATTGGTGATAGTCAGAAGCTAAATCAAAGAGTATAGAAATAATTAAAATCTCCCAGAGCATTCATGCATTCCGCTATGCAGGGTAAAGGAAATGCATCTTTACTTCATACGTCGTTCAATTTTCCGTAGTAGCAGCAGAGACGAATTTCTCCTGATTTCTTCCTTACTACGACGATAGGTGCTGCGTAAGGAGATGCGCTAGGCACTATGATTTTTCTGGCTCATCGCAGGTCATCCAAATAGTCGCTGACGTCCTGGAACAGGCTTGGAGGTATTCGTCTATACGGTTGTGCTATAGGCTTATCTCTAGTCAGAGTGATTCGATGTTTAAGGGGGGTATGTGCACCCCAGATCGTCATCTCTCTTTGCAGGCAAAAACATCGCGGTTTTCTTGCAATAGTAGCTGTTTATCCAGGGTTTATCTCTCTGCTCTATCCATATGCGCGTTTATATTGAGGAGGTCAATAAACTTCCTTGTGGTGTTTGTACTTGCTAAACATAATCAACACACACTCTCTCTCTCCCTCCCTCCCCCTCCACTCTGTCTCTCTCTCTCTCTCTCTCTCTCTCTCTCTCTCTCTCTGTCCTTCACACATTGCTATGTAAGGAATTTACACTGCCATGACTTTTGTAGTTTCAAGATTCACCATACATTTACATGATTAAAAAAAGGAAAGAACTTTTCAACCAGAAACTTGAATCCGAAAATATTATGGTTAACTATCTTATCTATATAAAAATTTTACAGAATTGATGTATTCACTTTGTGCTGCTGCTGTAGACAAGGTGGATCCTGATTCACGAGATGCTTGGGGATAGGCGAACTCCTCTACACTAAAGTACAACGCTTTTCAGTCGCCTTCTCAACCTTATCATGTGCTACTGGGTACTATCATGTTGACATGTGGCGGTAGGGGATTTTAGGAACAGCAGTTTTTCATCTGTCTCTTTGCTCCAACTTTCTTTCTTCCATCTGTAGGCCACTCCGCTGCTAATCATCGAGAATGTCACGCTTACTTTTTCTTCTCTCCTGCTCCTGAATTATTAGGTTTAGGTGCAATTGTTTAACATTTATCTTCACCTTGAGTCTCTAACCCTTCCTCAGTCTCCTGGATAAATGTATTACTACCCTCATCAATTAAGGCGGCCTCGACTTTCCTCTTCAAGTAATTCTTGTGAAGAAGCCTCTGTAGAACTGTAGTTTGCAAGCAAAGATTTTAAAGGTCCTTTATGTTTTTTCCGTGTGCTTACAATGTCTTTTAAAAATTAAAAAAAGACTTAAAATGTTGCCCAAAAAAAAACCCCACCAGAGTTGGAGGAGGTTGTGAGCTTACAGCACTGACAACACAAATAGCTACAGACATTGTTTTTACACATTGTGCGTCCCATGATGTCATTGTCCATCGCGTCATCACCCCTCTTGTGTGCGTCTGCAGGAATACTGTTCCTATTTTGTTGCTATATTTCATTCTAATCGAATACGAAAAAACGGCTGAAGGGTGCAAACGAATCCAACAAAAGTCGTTTTTCTTGGCCCGCTTGTAAGTGGCCGCCCATTCTTCAGTTCTTTCATATACATGTATAACTAACACATTTGGTCGGTATTATATTCCGTTCTAAAGTTAGTGCGATCAATTGGGATCTTGAATCCTTTGGCAAATGGGTTCATGGCGTATGAGATGTCAAATGTTTTGTCGATGATCTTGATGAATATTGCCGTTTCTTCACTGCCTTGAAATTCCAACTTGTGAAGATCTTCGCGATAAAAACCAGTTGCACTGGCAATTGAAGGGCTTCAAGTTGACTTTTTATTTAAATGCCTGATGACTAGGTTTTATTTTGTTTGCAAGGACTAAATTGTCCTTCAGTTGAATTTCATGGGGAGCTTGAAGCATTGTACTCCCATTGAATTGTCCTCGCCTCTGCAAATCGCCTTTGTATCTCCTTATGTTTTCCTCCCTTTTAATTAAGTAGCAGGCATCTAGGGGAAAAAAAATGAATCGTTTTTTCTACCAGTGATAAGATTTGGAAAAGAATCAATGGTAGTATTTGCACCCAGGTTGCATGATCCCAATACATTTACTTGAGCAGTTGCTTGGTTTGTGTTGCGTCCATCACAGACGACAGCTCTCATATGCTTACCACAGTCGTGTAAAAGAGTGATTGTCTCTTGAACAAACCGAGTGTGGGTATCTGCAGACATTCTATTAATTAGAAATTATAACTTATCGCTTGTTTCCAGTGGCCCGTCAAACACACAACCCTAAAGACAAGAGCCTTTATAGTAGCTAGTGTGTCTTCGCTGACACGAACCTTGAAACTCCCTAAATCAATGGCGGCAACATGACACTGACAGTTTGAATCATAAACGTGCAAATGTATTCCAAATGCCCGTGGTGTCAAACATTAAAACAACCGTTTATAAGTTTGTATATGGGGTTGCCTGTCTCTTTTTTTTAAAAAAAAATCAGTATGTCACCATTGAAAGCCAGATCTGCAGTCAAATGATGTAGCCGGCTTCCTAATGGTGGACTCATCACACGAAGTAGAAACTTTTTAGAGAACTGAAACAGCTTTTTGGCTGTGAAAATGTGGCAAATTCTTTTACTTTTTCGGAATAACGCCTCGCAGAAGGCGCTGCAGAGTTGCACTTTATCTGATTCTGAATTATGGACAACTGCTCTTTAAAATCCTCCATTATCACGTCAATTCTTTCTTGAGACATAATTTTTCTTTTTCCCCTTAAATCACAGAGAAGCGATGTTGTCTTCACTTTTCGCCTCTGTGTGTTTTGGTTTAAAACCCGATTTCCTTCGCGTTTTACCTAATAGGCAGAACACAAAAAGTATTCAGAATATTATCTTGAAACTTTCAGCTCGTATGTATTTTAAAATCCAGAAAAGCAAAGTATTGCACAACCTTGCCAAAGCTCCACTCTACACATAACCTCAAAGGGCTCACGGCTCTGTTGAAGGCCTGTTGTTCTAGTGTAAAAGCAGCACCACGGTAAGGTGCTATCAATTGTCTCCCTAAAGGGTATGCCTGATCCCCATAGATGACAAAGCCATCTGCCGCCCTGGCCAGCTCGTCCATAAGACCACTCTGCGCAAGCAGAGCAGAGTCGTGTCTTCTACCCGGTAAGGACCCAAACATATGTCCAATTAACCCATTGGGCAAGGTTACGAACTGAAATTTTAGGCCATGAACCCTTTTGTGGCCACTGTAGGTTTCTTCTTGGTTTCTTGATGGCCTGGCGATGGGCCGTAGAGTTCCTGTAAGAATGAAAAGTTTTTAAGTTGGCGGAAAAACTTTAAAATTCATTTTGAATGGAAAAACAACCCATAAATTGCACTATTTATACTGTATATGTTCTAAGGACGACAGGCTTATAAATTAAAGCAGAAATTCTACACAGCAACACTGCTAACTATTAGATGCCTGAAAATAATATTTATTGTTTAATGTGATCTCTTTTTTTTTTTATCAAACACCTTTGCGCATATATATTTTATCCAAAATTTATTTGCACCTCTTTGTAATTCTTTGCCAGTATTCTAACAATTAGTGAAAAGCATTATAGTTTTGATTTTTAACAATTTACAGTTCTTTTACCAGAAAATTGAAATAAAACCTCTCAAAAATAAAACAAAACAAAAATTTACATGTATTTCTTAATAAATGATAATGCAATTCAAATTTTCTAATATTTGAAACTAAATTACAATCAATAAAACCTTATTGGAATTGCGAAAAATTTAAATTGCAATTAAAATTTTACTCTATAAAACTAACATTTATAGACCAATCTTAAAAAAAAAAAAACTACAACTGAAATGATATACAAAATTTCATGATAAGTCCCTAGAACAAAAATATAAACATACAAATTTATTCATCCCCAATACTGTAAAAAAAATTCCCGTTAAATTATTAACAGTACCATCAATGAAGCCAAAACAAGGCTGCAGTGGTGACCCCCTTCTCGACCACTTTATTGCTCAGTTGAGCAAAGTCCAACCAAGGCTGCTCAAGGCTGGTGAACCTGTTATAATGCTGATCATATATAATGTTAAGCATCACGTTGGTGACAGTGCTTATGTCAGCAGGATGCAGACCAAAAACTCTTCCAACGTCCACAAGCCGTGATGGGTAGGCCAGCCGTCTCAGTAGAATACATAAGGCCTCAACTCCTGATATCGTCAGGCGATTTGGAGTCTCGACAAACTCTGGAAGGTGAAGAGCCTGTGCGAGGCGAGGAATGTCCTCTTTAAGGAAACGAAAATTGTCTTTGCACTCTTGGTCGCTGAAGGCTTCTAGCTGGAAAGACCTGGTATCGACAAAAATATTTTTTTAATTGGAGCATTAGTCACTACACCCCCTCAAAAATCACATGTTTGGAAAACATGAGCAGGATGCATTTTGTTCCTGGCTTTTATGCATTTTATATGGGCAGCCATAGAGGGTAAAATTTTCCTGCTTTTTGAGCATAAGCCGCTTGCATCCCTGATCTTGGCAGAACAAAATTTCTTTTATGCGTTCAGTTGGCTTTCACCAAACAAAAATAAGAAAAATTGCAAGAGGTTAACTTGAAGTTGAAGCAAGCAACAGTAGGCAGGATTTCCACTTGCTTTGCACACTAGGGCAATTTAAGAAAGTCACAAAATCACATCATTATAACTATTTCTGAAAATACTTTGTCCCCCCCATCACAACGGGCAGATTGACTACACGTTGTTGTTTTTTGAACCTGGAATAAAATTTCCTTGGTTGCCTTTGCTGACGTCTATTTCAGAGAAGCCTGACGAGGAGAATGTTGTCTAATTCCTCATCAGATGAAGCATGCGAGTCACCAAGAAGGGCTTCCAACAAAGGGTTCATTCTGGTGTCAAAATTTAAAAAATGTAATTCTAAACATTGCCCACATCAAATGTTCCAGAGAATGAAAAGTTTGGTTTAAATGTGAAATTATGTCTCTCTTGTGTCAGCTATCGATACCATTGTATCTTAAAATAAATGAGACATTATAGAAGAATGAAAAAAGTATTTTAAAAAAAATAAAGTTCATCAACAAAAGAATTTTGAACTACATTACTAGGCGTCAATTCGCGCACTTACATAGCCTGTTAGGTTCTCAAAACATGCACGTTTAAAAGATATTTTTTAAAACCAATTAGGCCTACCATTAAATCAATTCAACGTAACTCTGGACCTTACCATTAATTTGTTTTATCTTGTGTTGTGGCAGCCTTTATGAAGAAACTGGTTTATAAAGAGCACATGTCCCTTTAATTTTATATAAAAATTAGATTTAGTTCAAAGTTCAATTACATTCCCATGGAAAAGAGCTTACACAGATAAAAAAAACATACTTGAAAGATCACCAGATTTAGATCAAAGATGGAAGGTCTACTGTCGCCTGCTGCAATGTGGGGGTGGGTTTTGGGTTGCTACCAGTACTGGCTACTGGCAATAGTTGTGTGCTAGGCCCTAGTTCTCGAGGTTGAAATGCCGTTATACCTTCTACCCCTTGCCGCATTGGCGGGCTCAGGGGAAGGGGGGCTATTCATACAATTTTCTTTAATTAAAACCAGTGGGGATAATGGACACCCACCGGAATCCGCACTTAAGGCGGATCCCAGATCAGTGTCCATATCCCCACTGCCTGGCTCCTCCGGGGCAGGAGCCCGCGGGGTAGGCTGGGAAGGGGCAGGGCCACTCTATCAATGCATATCGCAGTCAGTGATGGAAACAGCAAAAAAAAATAGAAGGAGGAAAATTTTTTAACAAGTAAATTGACATCTTTCTACCTCCCCTCCGATCAACACAGTTAATCCATACTATCAGTTTTATGCTACTTAACTAGTATGTTAAATGAACAAATTAACTACTGCATTCAAAATTCAATCAAAGATTATGATGATATAATTACTCACATTAAATAGTTATTGTTTCCTGCTCTTTGCTGCAGACTTTTGATTGTGAGTGGACACTCTTTTCACAGCTTTTTGAAGTTTTCTCTCAAAGCCTTGGCTTGAGACTTGGATGCGATAGCTGTCAGAGTTTTGTCAAGCTCCGCCTCCTCCCTCAATATCTGCTGATGAGCCCTGTGCTTAGAAGCAGATTTTCTAATAGCAGTCACAAGTGCATGATCCACTGGACTATGAAGTGTGTCTGACCTTTTAAAAGCACTGGACTACAGTGGTGTTTCTCGACTTCGGAGAATACTTCACAGTTTGGGTAGCGGAGAAGATGCTGATATTCATGTTTCCTGCTTTGATTTTTATTATATCCTTCATGGTGGAAAAAGATCCTTCTACCTAAGGCCCATGAAAAATTGGCAGACCGGCTCTGGAGAGTTTCTCCAGGACAGGATAGTCTGCCTTGTCCACCACACATCTGCCCTTTCTTGAAGTCCTTGCCTTTCCTTGTAGAGGTGAAGTTTTTTATATCTTCGATGACAGCTTCTACCTCATCACTTGTAAGATAGTGATTAAAATAGGAGGACAAACAATTGAGGGGATGACTAATAATTGAATGGCTTGCATGCAGCTTCTGGGTCAAGCGCTGACATGTTGACCACCAGCCTGTTGGTGAGGGGCAGGGTTTGTAGCAAGTATCTTGTACAGGACCTGTGTGCTCTTGACACCAATATGAGCATCTGATTCCTCTGGTCCTCGCCACAATTTTTGGTGAAGTCTCTTGCTTGCTTCTCAATAAATTAAAGATCTGGTTTAGTTTCAGATTGTGGATCACTGATCCAATGTCCTAAGATGCTATCTGTTTAGGGTTGAGATCCATAAGTTTTTCAGGCTTGATGAAACCGTCAAACAGTTTTCTGGTGATGCCAACTGGGACATCATTTGCAATTTATGAATCATATGATGTAGCTCACTTAAACAGCCAGGACTTTCTTTTTGTTTGAGGATGTTGCCTCACCCAGATTCAAAGAGAATGACACTGTCTCATGCATGAGATGATGGCCTCCTTGAAGTATTCTCCTAACCTATACTTCAGCTTGTATGCTGCTGTGCATCTGTTCTGTTCAAGGACACATTTGAAAGAGCCTTTGGATCACGTGTACATTCCTGAATGAGCTTCACTAACTCTGGAGCCGCAGAAAAACGAAATATTGATCTGTCTTCCACTGGAATGAGCCTTTAAGGAAGAAATTGAAACTGTTTCTACAACTTTAAGTTACAGAGTGAGAACACAACCCAGTTTCAGTGTTGGAGTCAGACACAGGTTTAGGTGAGTTCTTGAACAAGGGAAACAAAGGTATCTGTGACGTTGGTTTGGATGCAAACCGTGAACAAAGCGTGTAATTTGATCTCAAAAGTTTCTCAGATTTTATGTGGTCAGTGAGAGCAACGTTTCCCTTCCCATCATAGTGTCAATCTAAAGCTTATCATAGTTTATCACTTGCAAATATTACTAGATTCACATTGTTCCCATGAAGAATACGAAATAAGGTACAATTTTTTTTTATGCCTGAACGCAGCACCCACACACAAAAAACCCCAACAAAACTTTGAGTACCTAAAGCAAATCTGTATAATGGCCTGGGAATAGGGCATAATTGAAGGAAATTCTAATTTTTGAGGTGTCAATTGCTTCTTAAACTACAATTCAAGTACTTTAGAATGGTTTTTAAATTTTGAAATTATCTCAAATAGTTATTTTTTTTTTACTATCTTCAAAGATTAGATGCATGCGGAACTAGAAAATGAGAAAAACTGACTTTAAACTAAAAAGATTCTCAATTGATTTTTATTAATAAATTTACACAAAAGTGAAAAAAAATGTAAGTACTTTAACCTAAATACCATAAAAAAAAACATCGGCGTAAAAGAGAGAACATGGAATTTATCCAGTTAGAGTTTTTTTTCCTTTC
>BMAT01000721.1:52083-71654 GCA_019649035.1 Elysia marginata
CTCTCTCTCTCTCTCTATCTATCTATCTATCTATCTACCTAATTCTATATATCTATATATATCTAACTCTATGGTCTATACGTGTCATTTTAATGGAGCTATAGAAATTAGAACGAGTTATTAAAGTTCAACGATTCTGAAAACTTATATGTTCAAGAGTGACCACCGACTCCGAGGCCTAGCGGTAAGACACTCGCTCAGAGATCGGGAAGTGCGTGGTTTGATCCAAACCAACGACTTTAAAATTGGTATTAGCAGCTGATCCGTCTAGTGTCTGGCATTAGGATTTAGTATTAAGTTCGATCGGCCTGGTGCCAAGATAATGTGACTGGGTGTGGTGTGCGCAAGCGCTCCTTACATCACAGTGTGGCAGCACGCTTTCAATTTTCCCTAGCACCGTCCGTGATATAACTTCAGAATTGACTGGGACGTTAAAATTCAAACAACCAACCAATCAAGAGTGACCTTTACAACACCTTTCCTTTCGTTCCATCTGGCCATTTAAACGCTTGCGATTCAGGTACATCTCACTAAAACTAACAAAACTCCTACTCGATTGTGGACACAAGAAATATCACTGAAGTTTCATTTTATTTGTTTTATTTAAAATGGTTCATACTTTTACCTGGCTTTATTTCAAAAAGGTAGTATCTGTTGGCGGGATGTAAATAAAAAAAAAACAGGCCAATTAGCCTGTAGCGGCATATAAATCTATGAATGATGGTTTATAGCTCGTTTAAATAAGCGAGTAGTTTATAATTTTTTTCTAAGTTATAAATTTCAGAAACTAGTTGCAAAATTTAAAAGCCTCTTACCTATTTTAATTAAAAACTACTACACGGCTTTAAACACATGTTTTAAGACTCCAGTACCCAAAGCGTTTTAAAAGTGTTTTCAAAATTTGTGTACTAACACTGGTTACAGGCAAAAACAGAAAGAGAGGATGAACGTAGAGATAAAAAAAGTTTGTTCGTGATGCCTTTTTATATAAGATGTTTTTCCAAAGTGAGTATGTTATACAGTATTTCAGTAGTAAATAAAGAACCGTTCGATGAATAATCGCTGCTCTTTGCAACAGTTTACTCGACATTGCAATTTGCTTAAATAATTTCCATACGGGTATGCCTATTTAAAAAAACATGCAAATATTAGTAATACCTACGTCAAAACATACATGCATATTTACACAGGCATTCGTGTGGGGGAAACGCAAAGTTCAACGTGGATCAAGGCCTTTGATGAAATCATTGTGCTTGATTGTGAACATAGGCACAATGAGATGCTCTGGATATTTGGAAAGATTACCTGGAATTGTTGAGACGTACTCAATGATCACTGCGCAGGCAATTAAAGAGAGAGAGAGAGAGAGAGAGAGAGAGAGAGAGAGAGAGGAGGAGGGGGAGGGGGAGGACGTAAAAAGCTGGGAAAACTATGTAAAGGGATCGATATTTCTAAAGCTGCGTGGGGGCCTAACAAAAATCTGCACGAGGTTCAGATCAGTTGAAAATTGGCCCAATTATCGGTGGTAGTCGACAATAAACTGAAGTAAAAAAATAAGCTTGAGAGATCATGTCAGACTTCGTGGTGATCAAATACTTCAGAAATTAAACCACGTAAATTAATCCTGATTAACAGAACATTTTGAACACAAAATTTTAATGGCTTTTTTTTACAGATGGCGATCTTGTGAGCACAAAACTCAAACACTCATTATTTGTTCACGAGTGATGCGTACATGAAAAGTGATATTTTTTTAGTCTCAAGTGAAATCATGTCATAATCATATCATTACAAAAGCCGAATAGAATCATTATCCTTTGAACTCCCTAAACAAACCATTGAAAACAAGAACTCATTTAAAAAAATAAATGACATTTAAGTGACATCAATTCACGATCAAAATAATTTTTAAACCTATTTTAAGAATGGCATGAATTTTGATGCAAGTCGTGATAGCCAGATAACACTTTGGGTTTAAAAATTTTATAAATCCGTTTATTGCTTGCTAGATTAGTAATATCAGAATCATTGAAATACTTCAACATTATTGTAAAATATTTAGACAAAGTAAGATATATTTTTTTCTAAAGAAAGATTATCATTTACACACAGGGAGCTCTTGTCACAGCCTCAAATGCAACAAAAAGTATAAAGAGAGCGCGCAAAAGGATAGGTGTAAAGTTGAGATTCAGGTCTTTAGGTTACATTAAGCAGAATAAAGTAATAACGGTTTCTTCTTGTCTCTGTGATTATGAAATTACCTTTACTTTGCGCCTCTTGTTATTTTTTTTTTATTTTTCAATTAAAATTCATTGTGTGCACGTTTTTTCTCACTACTGCCTGCCAATTTGTAGAATCTGGTACATGTTATTTTTATAGCATTAAACAAATCGCATCTTTTTTTTATAATGCTTGCAAACTTAATGTTAAACAAATCAATTCCATAACGTACCGATAGGCATTGCTCAATCAATCTTTATAATTTTTCGTTCTCGTTTCGAACGTGAATAACAGCTTGTTTCTCCATTTAAGTTTTTTTTACATAAAAGCATGGGTTTGAAGACATGGACCTGATCCAAAAAATGACCGGTTGGTTTTGTGTCGTTCAATGGATTTACTGGTGTGTAGAAAAGATTGCAGTCAGCTCACAACTTTGAGATGTAATGAGAGAACTGTTGATTAGATTAAACTGTTCTTAATTCACAAGACTGGTGACGGACCTTGAAGATTTATTGGGTTTGCTTATATATAGGCTGGCCTTTACTTAATTCACAAGTGATGGATGATGGTAAGAAGATTAGACTGCACTTAATTTAATAGTGACAGATCTTGAAAATCCAATGGGTGTGCGGGTTTAAATACTCAGATGTGTAAGACCTTAAAAATCAATAGGGTATTTTTAGATAAGATAAGATAAATCTTTATTGTCCTTTCAAGAGGCACGTTGTTTTGTTTGTTTGGGTTTTTTTTTGTTTTGTTTTGTTTTGTTTTGTTTTTTTGTTTTTTTTGTTTTTTTTCCAAGAAACATAAATGTACAAGAAATCATTCTTACCAAACAGTAAATTCATAAGATATTAAAAATACATAACTCGTAAGTTAAGTACAAGCTTTAATATAGTACATTCAAAATATCTTTTTTAAAAATATCAACCTTGAGTTATTTCCAACCTAAGCTACCCGCCAGTACTCTTACAAGATCTTCGAGATGCATTCTCTCTGAGTTAAGTACAAAAATAAGTAACTTAAGTATTATGGTGTAGAGTAGATTGTCCTTAACTCACACATCTTTTAAAGGTTCTCGTTAATATATATACGACTGTATTTAACTGCATTTAAGTCAGAAGTGATGCATCTTGAAGGCCTTTCGAGAAATCAAGTGTTTAGTAGACTGTCTTTAACTCACATATGAAAACCTATAGCGATTAATTAGGCGTACTGGTATCTATATTCGACTCTATTTATCTCAACGGGGTTTAAAATTTACGAAATTTTTTTATATAGAAGTTTGTAGATGGACTTCCTTTACCTTTTAAGTGCAGGAACTTGAAGATCTTTTGAGAGTACTCACATAACAGTGTGCATTGTCCTTGAGCCTTTCTAATCTATTAAGCTTTCTCTTGTCTACATTTTACTGTTCTTAACCTATCAATGATGGATATTGACGGTCTTTAAAACGTAGAAGTTTAAAAATTGTACTGCATGTAAGTTGTAATAGATGCATCTTGAAGGCCTTTTGATAGCACACGTGTGTAGTCTAGACTGTCTTTAACTCACATATGAAGACCTATGACGATTTATTAGGTGTACTGGTGTCTACATTCGACTCTATTTAACTCGATGGGGTTTGATATTCCCCTTTTTAAATGATCTTTTGATAGTACTAGGGTGTAGCCAAAACTGTTCTTAACTGACATATGATGAGCCTTTACATATTTTAAGTATTTCTGTCTCTACAATAGACTGCATTTACCTCAATGGGTTTTGACATTGACTTTAGCTTGATTGTGGAGGTTTATAGATAGCACTGCACTTAACTCATAGTTGATGGACCTTGAAGATCTTTTGATAATCCTAAGGAGTAGTGCGGATTGCTCCTAACTCACATATGATAAGCCTAAAAATCTAATAAGTGTTCTCGTTTCTGTATTCGACCTTATTTAACTTACCAAAGTCGGATATTGAAGATCTTTTCAACTTAGAGGTTTAGAGATTGTACTTCATTTAAGTCATAAGTGATGCATCTTAAAAGCCTTTTGAGAGTACTAGTTTGTAGTGTGGACTGTTTGTATTTCACATATGAAACCTTTGACAATACTTTAGGTGAACTGGTATCTAAAGTCGACTGTATTTGACTTCCTTTACCTCAGAAGTTATGGATCTTGAAGATCTTTTGAGAATACAAGAGCGCAGTGTACATTGTCTCTAACTCACATATGATTAGCCTTTACAATCTATTAAGTGTTCTCGTGTCTATGTTTGACTATATTTAACTTACCTAGGCTAGGATATTGACAATCTTTTTAACGTAAAGGTATAAAGATTGTACTGCATTTAAATCATTAGTGATCTTGAAGGCCTATTGAGAGTACTACTGTGTAGTTGGGGTTCTCTTTATTTAACTCAAATATAAAAACCTATGACCATTTTTTAGGTTTACTGGTGTCTACATTCGACTGTTTTTAAGTTAAAGGAGTTTGACATTGACAATTTTTAAACTGTATGTGTTTTTGTAGATGGGACTGCCTTTTAGTCATAAGTGATTGATCGTGAAGATCTTTTGTTAGTAGTAGGGTTTAGTGTAGACTATCCTTAACTCACACATAATGAGCCTTTACATTCATTAAGTGTTCTTGTGTCTATGTTTGTCTGCATTTAACTTACCAAGGTGGGATATGAATGACCTTTTGAACGTAAAAGTTTCATTTCAATATTTTTCTGAATTTAAGTCACAAGTGATGCATCTTCAAGACCTGTTAAGAGGTTAAGAGACCTATGACTGTTTTTATTGTACAATTTTGTAGTTGGGATTGCAATTAACATGTCAGTGATAATCTTAAATGTTTAATCTTTTGTGAGTACCACGGTTAAGAGTAGACTGTCCTTTACAAACATATGATGAACCTTTGAACTTTCTCTGAAGTTTCGTCGTGTCTATATTCGATTGTCTTCAACCCATCAAGGTTAGAGATTGGGAATCTTGTAAATGTAAAGTTAAAAGATTGTACTGCATTAAAGTCGTAATTGATGCATCTTGAAGGCTTTTTGAGAGTACATATTTATAGTGTGGGTTCTCTTTAGTTCTTATATAAAGGATCTATCTCGATTTTTTATGTGTGCTGATGTCTCCATTCGGCTGTAGTTAAGTCAACGGGGTTTGACATTGACGTTTTTTTAATACACAGTATTGTAGATGGGAACGCCTTGAACTCAGAAGTGACGGATCCTGAGGAACTTTTGATAAAACTAGTGTGTCGTGCTGACTATCATTACCTAACATATGACAAGACTTTAAAATATTTGAAGTATTCTCGTGTCTATATTCGACTGTATCAACCCAGCAAGGTTAGACATTGACGATCTTCTGAATGTAAAGTTTAAAGATTGTACTGCAATCTGGTCATAATGGATGCATCTAGAGGGCTGCTTTCTTGAGAGTACATGTTTGTAGTGTGGGTTCTTTTTAACACACATGAAGACTTATTGTACTTTTTTAGGTATACTGATGTCCACATTTCACTGTAATTATCTCAACGGTGTTTGACATTGACGTTTTTTAATGTACAGGTTTGTAGATGGGAAAGCCTTGACCCAAATGTGATGGATATTGAAGATCTTTTGATGGTACTAGCGTGTAGTGTAGACTGTACTTAACTCACATGTAATGAGTTTTTACAATCTTTTAAGTGTTTTTATGTCCATATTCGACTCTTTTTACCTTACCGAGGTTGGGAATTAACGTTCTTTTAAATATGAAATTTGAAGATTGTACTGCAACGAAGTCATAAGTGAAGCATCTGGAAGGCTTTTGGGAGTATATGTTTATAGTGTGGGTTCTTTTCAACACACATATAAAGACCTATGGTGAAGCCTATACATGTAATACGCTGTAGTTAACTCGACGGGGTTTGACATTGACCTTTTTGAGTGTACAGGGGATTGTAGATGGAAACGCCTTGAACTCAGAAATGATGGATCATGGAGATCTTTTGATAGTACTAGCGTGTAGTGTAGACTGCACTTAACTCACATGTAATGAGTTTTTACAATCTTTTAAGTCCATATTCGACTCTTTTTACCTTACCGAGGTTGGGAATTAACGCTCTTTTGAATGTAAAGTTTGAAGATTGTACTGATTTTCAGTCAAAGGTTATGCAACTTGAAGGCAGTTTTGAGAGTCCTAGTGTGTAGTGTGGTCTGTCTTCAACTCACATATCAAGTTTTGTGACAAGTTTTTAGGTGGTCTGGAGTCTACATCCGACTGTATTTACTTCACAGGGTTTGATTTTGTCGTGTTTTATTTTTAATGTACAGATTTGTACTTGGGATTGCCTTTAACTCAATACATGAATCCTAAAGATCTTTTGATAGTATAAAAGTGTAGTGTATTCTGTCCTTAACTCACGTTTGACAAGACTTTACAATCTTTAAAGTGTTCTCGTATCTATTTTCGACTGTATCAACCCAACAAGGTTAGACATTGACGATCTTGTGAATTTAGGTTTACAGATTGTATTGCAATTAAGTCATAACTAATGCATCTAGAAGGCTTTTTGAGGGTATATGTTTGTAGTGTGGGTTCTTTTAGCACTTATATAAAGATCCATGGCGACTTTTTTTGGGGGGTGTATTGATGTCTATATTCGGCTGTTGTTGACTCAACAGGGTTTGATATTGCCAGTTTTTCTAACGTACAGGCTTGTAGATAGGAACGCCATCAACTCAGAAGTGATAGATCTTAAAGATCCTTGCATGGTACTAGCGTGTAGTGTATACTGTACTTAACTCACGTGATGAGTTTTTACAATCTTTTAAGTGTTTTGGTGTCCATATTCGACTGTTTTTACCTTACCAAGATTAGCTATTAACGTTCTTTTGAATGTAAAGTTTAAAGATTGTATTGAATTTCACTCAAAGGTTATACACCTTGAATGTCTTTCGAGACTACTAGAGTGCAGCATGGCCTATCATTCTTTAACTGATATATCAAATTTTTTGACAATTTATTACGTGTTTTTTTTGGAGATTATATCCGACTGTAGTTACTTAACAGGGTTGCATTTTTTGTTGTTTTTTTTTAATGTACAGGTTTATACCTGGGACTGCCTTTAACTGAAAAGACATGAATTTTGAAGATCTTTTTGATAGTTCTAGAGTGTAGTGTATACTGTCCTAAACTAACATATGACAAGACTTTTTAATCTTTTAAGTGTTCTCGTGTCTACATTCGACTCTATTACACCCACCAAGGTTGGACATTGACGATCTTGTGAATGGTAACTTTACAGATTGTACTGCAATTAAGTCATAATTGATGCATCTAAAAGGCTTTTTAGAGTATATGTTTGTAGTGTGGATTCTTTTTAACAAATATATGAAGACCTATGTTGATTTATTCGGTGTTCTGACATCTACATTCGGCTGCAGTTATCTCAAGAGGGTTTGACATTGACGTTTTTTGTGGTACAGGTTTGTAGATGGGAACGCCTTGAACACAGAAGTAATGGATCTTAAAAATCTTTTGATAGTACTAGCGTGTAGTGTAGACTGTACTTAACTCACTTATTAACAGCTTTTAAAATCTTTAAAGTGTTTTCTTGTCTATATTCGACTGTATTTAACTTACCAAGGCTGGATTTTGAAGTTCTTTTGAATGTAAAGTTTGAAGACTGTATGAATTTCAGTCAAAGGTTATTCACCTTGAAGGCATTTCCAGAATGCTGTACTTGCATATAGAGTGGACTGTCTTTGTCTTTTATGTCAAACTTAACGACATTTCATCGGGAGGTCTGGAGTCTACATCCGACTGTAATTACTCTAATGGTTTTGGTTTTGTCGTATTTATTAATGTACAGGTTTATACCTGGGATTGTCTTTAACTCAAAAGACATGGATCTTGAAGATCTTTTGTTAGTATTAGAGTGTAGTGTTGACTGTCTTTAACTCACATATGACACGACTTTACAATCTTTTAAGTTTTCTTGTGTCTATATTCGACTCTATCAACCCAACAAGGTTAGACATTGACGATCTTGTGAATGTAAGGTTTTACAGATTGTACTGCAATTAAGTCAGAAGTGATACATCTAGAAGGCTTATTGAGAGTACATGTTTGTAGAGTGCGTTCTTTTGACACACATGTGAAGACCTAAAGTGGTTTATAAGGTGTACTGATGTCTACATTCGGTTGTAGTTAACTCAATGGGATTTGATATTGACGTTTATTGAGGTCAGGTTTGTAGATGGGAGCGGCTCTAACTCAGAAGTGATGGATCTTGAAGATCTTTTTTTTAGTATTAGAGTATAGTGTAGACTGCCCTTAAATCACATACGGTGAACTTTTACAATCTTTTAAATGTTTTTATGTCTAAATTCGACTGTATTTAACTTACCAAGGTTGGGTATTGAATTTCTTTTGAATGTAAAGTTTGAAGACTGCTCTGACTTTCAGTCAAAAGTTATGCATCTTGAAGACGTTTTGAGTGTACTAGTGTGTAGTATGGACTGTCTTTATTTTTTATGTCAAATTTTATGACAATTTTTAGGTGGTATTGAGTCTACATCCGGCTGTATTTACTCAACAGTGATTGGTTTTGTTTTGTTTATTTTAATGTAAAGGTTTGTACATGGGATTGCTTTTAACTCAAAAGACATGGATCTTGAAGATCTTTTGTTAAAATTAAAGTGTAAAGTAGACTGCCTTGAACTCACATATGACAAGACTTTACAACTTTTTAAGTGTGCTTGTGTCTATATTCGACTGAATTTACCTTACCAAAGTTGGGCATTGGCGTTCTTTTGAATGTTAAGTTTGAAGATTGTACTGAATTTCAGTGAAAAGTTATGCATCTTGAAGGCCTTTTGAGAATACTATTGTGTAGTGTGATCTGCCTTGAACTCACATATTAAATTTTATGACAATTTTTTGGGGTGGGCTGGATTCTACATCCATCTGTAGTTTTTCAACAGGGTTTGATTTTGTCTTGTTTATTTTTTAATGTACAGGTTTGTACCTGTGATTGCCTTTAACTCAAAAGACATGGATCTTGAAGATCTCTTGATAGTACTAGCGTGTGGAGTAGACTGTCCTTAAATCACATATGATAAGACTTAACATTTTTTAAGTGTTCTCGTGGCTATGTTCGACTCTATCAATCCAACAAGGTTAGACAGTGACGATCTTGTGAAAGTAAAGTTTACCGATTGTACGTCAATTAAGCCATAAGTGATGCATCTAGAAGGTTTTTTGCGAGAACGTGTTTGTAGTGTGGGCTCTCTTTAACGCACATATCAAGGACCTATGGTGATTTATTAGGTGTACTGATGTCTACATTCGGTTGTAGTTAACTGAAAGGGATTTGACATTGACGTTTTTTAGGTCAGGTTTGTAGATGGGAGCGGCTCTAACTTTGCTAGTATAAGAATGTAGTGTAGACTGTTCTTAAATGACACATGGCGAACTTTTACAATCTTTTACATGTTTTCATGTCTAAATTCAACTGTATTTAACTTACCAAGGTTGGGTATTGAATTTCTTTTGAATGTAAAGTTTAAAGCTTGTACTGAATTTCAGTCAAAAGTTATGCATCTTGAAGGCCTTTTTGAAGAGTACTAGCGTGTAGTGTGTACTGTTTTTAACTCACATACTAAATTTTATGACAATCTTTTTTGTACTCTTGAGTCCACATCCGACTATAGTTACTCAACAGGGTTTGATTTTGTCGTCTTTATTAAC
This sequence comes from Elysia marginata, assembly GCA_019649035.1. Taxonomy (NCBI): domain Eukaryota; kingdom Metazoa; phylum Mollusca; class Gastropoda; family Plakobranchidae; genus Elysia; species Elysia marginata. The sequence continues at coordinate 62,036 of BMAT01000721.1, forward strand.
GTACAGGTTTGTACCTTGGATTGCCTTTAACTCAAAAGACATGGATCTTGAAAATCTTTTGATAGCATTAGCTAGTAGTGATGACTGTCCTTACTCACATATGACAAGACTTTATAATCTGTTAAATGTTCTCGTATCTATATTCGACTGTGTCAACCCACCAAGGTTAGACATTGACGATCTTTGAAAGTAAAGTTTTGAAAATGTCACCGCATAAGTGATGCATCTTGAGGGTTTTTTGAGAGTACAAGTGTGTAGTCCAGCCTCACATATGAAAACCTAGACAATTTTTCAGGTGTTCTGATGCCTAGGTGTAGTCTAAACTCACATATGAAAACATATGACAATTTATCAGGTGTTCTGGTGTCTACATTCGTGTTTAGTTACTCAACGGTGTTTGAAATTGACTTTTTTTAATGTACAGGTTTGTATATGAGACTGCCTTTAACTCAAAAGTTATGGATCTTGAAGATCTTTTGAGATCTTCTGAGAGAACTAGAGTGTTAGGTAGACTTTCCTTAACTTACATATGATGAGGCTTTACAACCTATTAAGTTTTCTCGTGACTGTATTCGTCTATATTCAATCCACCAAGGTTAGACAATTACGATCTTCTGAATGTCAAGTTTAAAGATTGTGCTACATTTAAGTTATAATTCAAATCTATTTAACTCAACGGGTTTGGACATTTACGTTTTTTGTGTAGAGGTTCGTAGATTGCGATACCTTTAATTCATAAATGGTGGATCTTGAGGATCTTTTGATAGAATTAGGTTGTTGTGAAGACTGTCCTTAACTGATAAGCCTTTACAATCTACCAATTGTTCTCCTGTCTATATTCGACTGCTTTAACTCACCAAGGTTTGACATTGGGGGTCTTCTGAACGTCACGGTTTAAAGATCGTTTTGCATTTAAGTCATAATTGAAGCATCATGAAGGCTCTTTGAAAACATAAGTTTGTAGGATGGGATCTCTTTAAATCACGTATGAATACCTGTTGCGATTAGTTGGGTAAGCTTGTGTCTCCATTCTAACTTTTTTACCTCAACGGGACCTTACTTTCACGTTTTTTATGTAGAGGTTTGTAGACGTGACTTTCTTTATCTCAAAAGTGATGGATTTTATTAGTTGTACTGGTGCCTATATTCGACTGTATTCAGGTCAAAGGGGTTTATTATTGACGTTATTTTAAATGTACAGGTGTGTAGATGGGACTGCCTTTAACTCATAAGTCATGAATTTTGAAGATTTTATTATAGTACTAGGGTGTAGTGCAGATTGTCATTAATTCACATATGATGAGCCTTTACAATCTTTTAAGTGTTCTCGTGTTTATCTTCGACTGTATTTATTTTACCAAGGATAGCTAAAGACGATCTTTTGTAAAGGTTTAAAGATTGTACTGCATTCAAGTCATAAGTTATGCATCTTGGAGGCCTTTTGAGAGTATTAGTGTGTAGTGTAGACTGTCTTTAACTCACTTAATTATGAAAACCTATCACGATTCATTAGTTGTACTGATGTCTACATTCGACTGTATTTACGTCGGTTGGTTGTTTGAATTTTAACGTCTCTTTTCAACTACAAGGTTATATCAGAGACGGCGCTTGGGACAATTGAAAGCGTGCTGCCACACTGTGATGTACGGAGCGTTGCATACACCACACCCAGTCACATTATCCTGACACCGGGCCGACCAGACTTAGCACTAAATCCATAATGCCAGACACCAGGCAGGCGGATCAGCTACTAATATCAATTTTAAAGTCTTTGGTTTGACTCGGCCGGGGATCGAACCCGTACCTCCCGATCTCTGAGCGAGTGTCTTTACCGCTAGGCCACAGAGCCGGTGTATTTACGTCAACGGGGCTTGTTATTGACGCTATTTCAAATGTACAGATTTGTAGATGGGACTGCCTTTAACTCATAAATGATGGAACTTGAATGTGTTTTGATAGTAATAGGGTGTAGTTGATTTTCCTTAATTCACATAATTTCATGATTAGCCTTCACAATCTTTTAAGTGTTCTCGTGTCTGTATTTGAATGTATTTAAGTCACCAGGGTTGGATATTGACGATCTTTTGAACGTTAATGTTTAATGATTGTAATGCATTTAATGCACTTAAGTCAGTGACGCTTCTTGAATGGCCTTTGCGGTTTGACATAGCCGTTTTATTTTAATGTATAGATTTGTAGATAAGAATGCCTTTAACTAATAAGTGATGGATCCTGAAGATCTTTAGATAATACTAGGGTGTAGCCAAAACTAAACTTAACTCACATATAATAAGCCTTTACAATCTTTTAAGTATTCTCGTGTCTATATTCTACTGTATTTAACTTTTTAAGGTTGGGTATTGAAGCTCTTTTGAAGGTAAGGGTTTAAAGATTTCATTGCATTTAAGTCATAAGCTTTGCATCTTGAAGGCTTTTTGATAAGACAAGTTTGTAGTGTGGGTTCTCTTTAACTCATTATATAACGACCTATGATGAATTTATAAGTGTACTGGTGTCTATATTTGACTGTATTTAACTCAGCAGGGTTTGACATTAATTTTTTTTATTTTAGAGGTTTGAAGATGGGACTCACTTTAGCTCGTCAGAGATGTATCTTCAAGGTCTTTTTATAGTATGTACTTGGGTGTAGTGTAGACTGTTTTTAACTCACATATGATGAGTCTTTACAATCTATTGGGTGTTCTCGTGTATATATTAGGCTGTATTTAACCCACCAGGGTTAGACATTGACGAGATTCTGATTGTACTATTGATTTATTAACGAATTTTATTGAAGTGAAAGTGTATTGCGCACATTAGGATTAAAGTCCTATGGAAAACGACGATTTTCGGGGGATACTGGTCAAAAATTGTGTTTCAATAATGCTTTAAAAATGAAATAATCCTAATACAAGCCATATAGCTCAACGACAGTCCACCTTCCTATACTGCAGACCAAGGCTTTTGCCTATCCACATTGAGAACCTCAGAGACAAACGTAAAAAGAATGCAGAAATAGAAATGAGTCCTTAATCTCTAAGTGCGTTGTTTCTCTGTTAATACGTCGTTTAAACAAGCGTCCCTAAACTGAGGAGAGGCACCCACCTGGGCTAGTTTCCAATAGGTTAAGAGAATACTTAATCGGGGAAAATGTGTTACAGGGCACTGTTTTGAAAAGACTACGATTTCATAGTTATGCTTTTTAACGCCAACGTTTCCTAAGTTAACCGAAGATTTTCTACCCTATCTCAAAAGAGTGCCTGTAAAACGTTAATACTCCGGTAAATTGTCTACTCCATTTCAGAAGAGCGGATGTCAAACCTTAACACTCCAGTAAATTGTTCAACATGAAAACTCAATGTCTCTGGATGTTATAACGTTTCCGCACTACATTTGATGGGCCTTTTTAATGGTCACTCGCATAAATGTCCGTTATCGGTACCTGGTCATTTGCGCGTCTAAATGTGTTTGTATATTTATAAAAAGAATCCAGAAAGCAGCCCATACGGTCAGTTTTGCCACTCAAACTGTTATTTGCTCCCTTCACACTTTGCTCTTTGTCTGCCTCCGACTTTCTGTCTTTCTCTGTCTGTCGGTCTCTCTCTCTCTCCCTCTCTCTCTCTCTCTCTCTCTCTCTCTCTNNTCTCTCTCTCTCTCTCTGCCTTTCGTTCTTTCTCTTTGGAGGGGATTATGTAACTTAGAATTTAATAATAGAGTTTTCTCAGCCTAGCTATGGCGAGATGAATACTCATTTTTTGTATGACGTATTGGCTTATAAATGAACGACTTGGCATAGATATTGTTATAAATATCACAAGAATTTAAACATCTATGTAGGCTCTAGAAATAAATGTAACTGAAGCAAGAATGGTAATCATTTTAGGGCATAAAACTGAACCTCATTAGGCCTCCATGCTGGTTCTAGAATTTTGCAAAGCAGGAGCTTTCAATTTTCAACACCTAACCTACTTGAGAGATGAAAAATAATAAACGTCACTGAAGCTATTGTACGTCATAGCTTACAACTGCACACATTAGAACTTCAGAGTGTTTAAAAAAAATTTGTATAACTATGACCTTGCACTGAGTTGGTTGGTTGGTTGGTTGGTTGGTTGGTTGGTTGGTTGGTTGGTTGAATTTAAACTTCCTAGTCAACTTTGAGGTTATATTAGGGACGGCGCTAGGGACAATTGAAAGCGTACTGCGACACTGTGATGTAAGGAGCGCTTGCGTTCATCACGCCCAGTCACATTATCCTGACACCGGGCCGACCAGACTTAACACTAAATCCATAATGCCAGACACTAGGCGGATCAGCTATACCAATTTGAAAGTCCTTGGTTTGATCAAACCACGCACCTTCTGATCTCTGAGCGAGTGTCTTTCAGCTAGGCCACAGAGCCGGTTGCACCGAGTTAAACAATAAAAAATTAGAATAAAAACAGAACAACCTTGGCTAAAAATTGGCTATTTCTTTTTTCCTCGGATTTGTTTCAATACAGAACTAATTGTCTGTTTGCTTTTGTAATTTTCTAAGTGTAATCCTCTACGTTCTAAAATTTAACGTAGAACTTTTGAACAACTGCGGCCCTTAGAGACTTTTCCAGGTCGATAGAAATATACTGATATCGATACCTTTATTTCGCTAGATAGTTGATTTTAGAGTTAAGCTGTTTAGTAGTCGATATCGATATATTTCTATCGATCTAGCAAATTGTGTACGGACTGCAGTTTGTTCAAAAGTACCTTTAACGTTTTAAAATTGATCACCTGGCGCTGGTGGTGAGGTGGGCCTCTGACCTCATACACGTTGTCCATGGTTTTCGCCTAAAAAACAATAGTAGGTAGTAGAAGGGGTGCGGGTTGGCGGTGGGGGTGTAAGTTTAAAACGAACAAATAAATGTAGCCTATGACCGAAGTTGCAGGAATGTATAAGGATTGAAAAACGAGTCCGTTTATGTACACGCCTTGATTCGTTAATGAATTACAGCATACGGTGTGTTATTATACTTAAACAAAACCCTAAAGTCTAGTCGTTGTATGATACCTATGACCTAGTTTATAGGAAATTTAAGGAATGAAGGAGAAGTCGCAGTAGGCTATGTCCACTACCGCCATCTCATCCCCCTTATCTTGTTAACGTTGTTATGTTAAATCACTTCTTATCTATATCTTTCTCGTAAGAATAAAAAAAAACATTACTATCAATATCACCCATAAATCACAGTTTTCACCACCGTCAAGCCTTACGTCAAGTCAACAACAACAACAAAAGAAGGAAAAAATTACAGTAAGGCGGGACAAATATTCTGCCCCTGACAATCGAAGTGCAGTATCTCCCATATGGTTTTCACTGCAGATACTGCACTTTGATTGGCAGGGGCAGTATTGTCTCATTATTGCCACAATCATTTTTTCCTAAGTTAATTTTGGTTTTCTTTTTTTTTCTCTGCTTTTTTTTCTTTCTTGGCCAAAACCATCAAACTGCTATCGTCTTTTTAGGGAATGAGAGAAACAGAAAGCCAAGAGAAACGGAATACATAGAAACCACTTTTTAATTGAAAGAAAGGAATGTGTAAACACTATAGAATGATGTGTGTAAATTAAAATTCAGTCTGTAATTTTGAAACACGTAGCACAGTATCCAGCAGTTAAGAACAATTTAGGAGGGTCGGCGCCTCATCAATCATTGGAGTAGTAGCAGTCGCAACGGTCTTAGATAAACAAGAGGCATGTCGCCCTGTAACTATAAGCTGCTGAAGTTCCAGCCCAGTATCCAGGGTCTCTCTTTACTTTCATATCAGCCTAGAGTAGATAGAGCAGGGCTAGCTCTATAGAATAGATAAAACTGTCTTTAAGAAAAGCAGAGAAAGTTTCTGTCTGTAGTGTCTGTCTCTATCTTTGTGTCTCTATGGGAGTCACCACAGCATGTGGAGTTGTTAAGCGCGAGTTATGATCGCTATAGATCGGGCCGGCCGTCTAGATTAGTAAAGGAGTATGAAATCATAAGAAGAATGTGAGGAAACTTATGTGCTAAGATTTAAGGAGAGAGGTAAACAGGCAAACAGACGCAGACATACAAACTTGTAGATGAACGAAACAAGTACAGAGAATGTTAATATTGAAAACAAAAATAAAATGGGATAGCTGGTAAGACGATAAGTGGTTATTCCATAGCTTGTAAGAAACAATGCACTAACTTAGGGTATGTATAACTAAGATTGAAAAAAATGTTTTTGCTTTAAATGTAAATACTTTGCCTAGCCACTAGCCAGTAGAACGTTGAATAGAAAAAGATGTGAATTGAATGGAGGAAAGAGCGTGAAACCATGACAACTCAAACGAAAGGGATTAACAAGTTAAATCCCTTGTTGAAAAACAGACACGACAAAGATAGGGAAAAAAGTTAACAAAGAAAAGATGTAGACTGTAAAATATTGGGTTAGAAATGAAGTATCAACCATTATTTTGAAGCATTCTGGAGATAAAAATAGCACACAAAATAGGAAACAAAGCTGAACCCATTGCAAGGTGTGCAGCTTTCCGTCAGCAGTTTTGAAAATGCAAAACTACATGTGCGTTAAATTGTCAATAAAGAAGTAATCAGGGCAAACTCAAGGTTTTACTTGCAAGTTTTTTCCTCTTCCTCTTTTTATTATTACTATTGCAACTACTACTACTACTAATACTATTTCTGCCTTATTAGTACTATTATTACTAAAACTAAGCTTATCACTACTTCTTCTTCTACTACTACTACTACTATTACAACACAACTACCATTACTATTTTTTTTCATTACTATTATTATTATTACTATTGTGGTTGCAGTTATCATAACTATTATCATTATTATAATTATTGTTTTGTTTTTTTTATTATTGACTCTCCACTCCTCTCAATGTAGGCAGAAGAACACTGCCATTCATATATCGGTACATTATCAATCTTTGACACTATCTCTTCGCAATTTCGTTGTCATCATTGTGTCATTTTGATGATTGAGAAAAAATGTTGAAAGAAAGTAAAGCTTGAAAAATGTGATGTGTTCATGCATTTATTACGTATCTAAATGACTTTAATAAGCCTCGTTGATTTGTTGGTTGATAGATTGATTGGTTTGTCAGTTGAGTCATTAGTTGTTATATGTATAACCTGTTTATTATACCGCAGTGGTATTTCAGAGACACGTGTTTTTAAAGACAGTAATCCACGAACCAAACAACGAGCATACCGGTGTGTTTGTGTAATTTTGTATATGACTGTATTGTTTATACAGTAATTAAAATTCCAGTATGGTAAGAAGGAACGAATGCAGACTATTCCTTAACTTTTTAGGCATTAGGATGCGTTGAGAATGGCTTTCCATATAACACGTAGAGCTAGGAGTGATAAATATGAGTTATAATTCAATCTCATCTAGAACCTAAGCTTTGAACCGCCTAGGTCAGCACTCCTTAACTGGCTTTACATTAACCTGTCCTTAAACTAAAGCTAAGAGGGTTTCCAAATACGAGAAAAATCACTGAGCTCGCCTGAAGTAGTAAACTTATAGATATTTGCGACAATTATACCACGTTCAAACCCAAGATCTCAAAAACAGGTCATGAAGCCTTTTTTTAAAAACCAACATCTGTACATGCTGCATTTTGTAATCGTGCTCTTTGAAATAAAACCTGCATACATTTATTCAAGGTCTTACGTTACTTGTTAGACAGTATTAACTATCGAAAGGTAAAAGCGATTGCCCTTTATGAAGTCCTGCTGTCTATGTTTCATACTCTGCATTCTTTACCGTATTATAATTGTGTAAATAGACGGCCCCCGTCAAATCGGCGTATGGTAGCAGTGTAGCACCATTTTTGGAATTATTTCCCAACCGAAGCTATATGGGTATGATGACCGCTTGACCAAATACGGATATCTAAAGACACACAGCTGGGCAGATCATTCAGTAACCAGTCTAGTCACATAAAATAATATGCAGTTCTTCACATGATGATTAAGGGCATGAGGAGCCTCGGTGCTTAGTCAAGTCATAAAGTGTATAAACTTTTCGTTTCTTTTTTGCGGAAGAGGTCAGCCCAGTCGCTTCAAAGGCGTGTAGTTAAATATAAACAGTGTTTTGGTAGTAGTAGTAGTAGTAGTAGTAGTAGTAGTAGTAGTAGTAGTAGTAGTAGTAGTGGTAGTAGCAGTAGTAGTAGTAGTAGTAGCGGCAGTAGCAACAAATATAGCAGAGGAAATAGGCGAAGCAGAAATAAAAGGAAGCGTATTGTGTTTATCACGTTAATGGAGTTTTTCATAATAATTTTTTCTTATAATCATCCTTTTTGCTCCATGTGAATAAAAAAAAATTGCAAATTCAAGTTGGGATATTCGGATAAACGCAGTCTTGGTTTCAGGTAAGACTAGTACACGTATGTTTGTTGATTGATGAAGAGTTAATTCGTGGTTGGTTGTTGATATCCTTACGATAGCAAAAGACGAGCATGCCTAGGTCATTACTATAATTCCCCAACAACGAGTTACAGAAAGCTGGATAGACTCAAGCTTGTAAAAATAAATACATTTTAAATGGTTGCTTTTTACAAGTCACGACTAAAGTTATATTGATGAAGAATGGCATTATTTCATTGATTATCAATGTGTTCAATCCAAAAAAATTTCTCGAAGGTTTCAGCCCATCTCGCTGTTTAATATGTCTGTGTTTATGAAAGATTTAGCTCTGTTACACTTGACGTTTAGCAACTGTGGTAGTGTCGGGTCGATCACAGCAAGGTTGTCTTTCAAACCTGTTTCAAGCGGGTGGTCGCTGCTCCATCTTTTCCTCTACCCTCTTATCAAATCCACACAAACACTACGGTATATATAATTCATGCGTCATTCTATACAAACTAACGAAGTCCATTCTGCATTTAGGTACTCAGTAACTCTGCGTTGCTCAAAAAAATTGTTTGTACTGCGCCATTCTGTTGCTGATATTCTAAAGCAACTATATGAAACGTTTTGAGCAAAAGAAGACGAATGTAACGTCATAACTGAATGATTATGGCTTGGAAAGCACTGGGGAAACTTGTTGCCGGATAAGATGGAGCTATTACAATTAAATTAAGAAAATATTGCGCAAGAGGCAGGAATATTCTGTCATGCCTCGTAGATTAAGTGCAATTCGACAGAGTATTTAAGTAGAGATTATGCGATATAAAAAATGATGATATTGCAGCTGTGTGCGAGGCTGTACGTTGTATGCCCCTATTTTCAAACCCATAATTATGTTTTTACCTATTTTTATAATGGTTTTATTTTTTATCCCATTGTTAGTACTTATATTTTAATTAGTGTTTCTGTTTATGTTTTTCTTTGTTTTGTTGGTAGGTTTTTGTGTATATGGGTGTATGTTGTTTTTCTTTCACATAAGTTTTATCTATTTTTTTGTATGCAAAAGGTTCACTAACTGTTCAAAGCCATCTCAAATAATGTGTCCGAGTTAGATTTACTATCATAGAACTCTTTTTTTTTTTTGCTATTTTTGGGTGGGTTTAAATATTTATTACTGGCTTAAGACTGCTTTGCAAAAATGATTATCATATTTTGGCAAACACATGATACTCTCTTCTTT
>BMAT01000721.1:96696-111299 GCA_019649035.1 Elysia marginata
TAGTAGTAGTAGTAGTAGTAGTAGTAGTAGTAGTAGTAGTACAATAACCAATACCTCTACTTCTAATTCTACTACTTTTACTTTTACTACTACTACTTAATGCCTGTCTGTTGCCGCTTTTGCAACTACCAGTAGTAGTAGTAGTAGTAACAGTTGCAGCAGCAACAGCAGTAGTAATAGTGATGGTGTTTATTATATTACCATTCAATTATCGCAACAGTCGGTGTATTACCGGTGGGCCAACAGCAGCAGCAATAATAATAATAGTAGTAGTAGTCGTACCAGCAGTAGTACTTCAACGGCCAACGACATCATGATACATTTTTATCTACTTCAAACAGTGTACTTCAATTATTTAATAACTGGTGGAAATATACAATTACAACAAACCTTTAAGCTTACTGTCTATGATTTAGTTGTGACCTATGTTAAACCTCCGCCAAGTCATTGCCTTCCAGAGTTCTGTTTGATATGTGGGGGTTGGAACGAGGGAAAGGTATGGGGGGGGGGGGCTTATAGTAATATCTCAGCGCAAAGTCTTTGCAAAATAACTACAAATAAGCATATATTTAACTGATCTGCTTTTACTCTATTCACTCCCAAAAGGTACAGAACGAACGCAGGTAAGATGCATGGTTTCCTTTTTTTTCAGGATTTATTTTTAGAGTTTTCTTTGCTTGCAAAAGACGAGTTGTTTTTTTTTAATTTCTATGTTTGGATTGATTTCTTCATTTTCTTAATATTTATAATTAAATTAAAAGTGTGCGAGTCGTGCGTTCAATACTGATATCGGCACCATTATGTCTTACTTTCTTCCTTTTGCCTTTTCTTAAAGACGGCATATGATTGTCTTTTACCCACAAAACATATTTAAGTTCCTTCGTAATGTCTTAATTCATATCGAATGTTTAAAGAACTTTTAAAAGTAAAATTTTAGAGGGAAAAAAAGCATTTCTCCTTTCACGTGTAAAGTCTAGGCTTCAAACCACTGTGTTCTTTTCTGCCGTAAACTACACACATGTGCTTTGGGTTTTGGTGTGCTCTAGAGATTGCCTTTAGATGTGAAGAGAATGGTATGGATTATTCACCTTTCCCAACTACAATAAGCCAGCACGGTTACCTGGTATATATGTTTATGCTAAAATGGGCTAAATAGTTATAGGATAAGAGGGCAAAAGCGAGCGTTGAAGGTGCAACAGTCTCTTGGCAAAGTTGGGTCTCCCCGGTTTCCTCCACCCCATGCCAAACAAGGTGGTATACGAATCAACTTCAGCACGTGCATCGCCCCAGCTCCGCCACCCTCCCCTCAACATCGTTTTTTCTCAGCCCTCTTTGACTTTGTATAAGGTAGAGTTTGCGTCTTAGAGGCTGTTCCAGTTACTGCTTGCCCGCCCGCCGATTCTAGATCAGGTATCTTTTTTATCAACTCTACCGGAGGAGCTTCCGCGTGAAAGGGGAGGGGGGGGGTCAGAAGGATGCTCTTCCTGTTCCAGACTAAGATTCAGATCTCTGCATGTAGGTAGTGTAAGCCCCACACCTTTTCTTCTGTACTCTCCTTCCATCACCCTCGTTCTTGTTATCGCAAGAGAAAGAAGATAGATAAATTTACCCACCCCCCTTTCCATGGTCCCACCTTTTGTGAGTGAGGTAGCTAAGAGTTCTGGAAGCGAGGTTGCGGGTGAGTGTGTAAGAAGGTACGTGCCTACATCCTTCGCCCTCTGATCCCCGGCTGATCTGACGAGTGAGAGTGTGCTCAACCATTGCCATCAGTCAGTCTCCGAGCCTCCTCCTTCATCTCTCGACTTTCGGCCTCTTCGTTCGGCAGGATTTAGGTCCGCTCCTCTGTTCTTCAGACGGCCAACGATTTCAACGTTTATCCATCTCTACATCTTCCATTGGAAAGCTCTTTACTTTACTGCATCAACTGCAGCTCCAAGTTTCATTCCGTATTACCCCAGCGTAGTAAACCCCACAAACAGCAGCCATGGAGCCCATCAAGAAGAAGATGTTGTCTATGAGGAGCGAGAGGGATGCCGCCATTGACAAGAATGAGCAGCTGGAGACAAAGCTGAAAGAAGTAGAGGAGGCCAAGAGCAAGGTAAAATTTATGTTGTTATTCTTATCAAATTTGGTAACGACCTTTTTGTCTAAAAACTGCCTTTTTCTCTTAAAACTGCCCTCAATGCTGGCTATGTTGTAATGATTATAAGGGGTTGTTTGCAATGCCAAAGTTAAGCTTGTTAAAGAAAGAATTTAGGTGTAAAACCGTGATTAATAAGCTATGTAAATAGATAGTACGAACACTTGAAAACCGATTCTATTCTAAGATTCTTTGTCTTGTTATAAGAGTAAACCTCTCAGTTAAAGAAGGCTAACATGTTTGATTATGATAATGCAAAAAAAATGAAACACTCAACCATATGAGCCATATCTAAGTAGACATTCTTAGCTATTATAGAGGGCTATTGTGGATTGTGCAACCTTTCGCTTTTTATTTTCCAATAGTTTGGATTTTACCCGTTAAAATTATTTCAACAAATAATCATTGTAACTACAAATGTATTTATTATTTTCTGGCTATATCTTTTGAGATCAAAAGTTCATTATACTGTTAACATAAAACTATCTCGATAAAAAACATTTACAGAGAACATCTGTGTCTACAGTTAAACAATTAACCAACCCATTATTGGTACCTCTGCGATATCTGGTTCGTGCCATTCTGCTGTTTATGCCAGAATTAAAGCGTGCTGCTATGCAATTGCTGTCTGATCTTTACCTAGACTAGAAGAAATAGCATTAGCTGCCACCCGGCAAGGTAAATCTTTACCTGGCAACTTGACAATTTCACCTGCCAAGGTCAAAACCTTACGTTTGCCAGAATGGTTGCCTTATACAGTATAGAGAAGTGATTGCAATGGTATTGGTCAAAATTAAAAGCTGATTTCAAATTCTACATAGCCATAGATAAATCTGGTAGGAATATGAAAGGTTATAAATAATCATGTTCTCCAAACGTTCAAAATGCAGAGTCTACAGTTTTCTTAAGTTTCTGTGTTTGTTTTCTTTACGTAATTCTGTAAGCTTTATAGCTAAACCAATGCTAAAAATTAACAAGAACTAGTAAAGGACAAAAGCGTTAGAAATAGATAAAAGACATCCTAAACTAGCCAGCGTTGACGATATTGGGTGGGGGCAGGAACATCCTTACCGGTACATGTACCCTTCTCATTTGCTCACCTAGATCTACCTAGGGAAAAATAGCCGAGTCAGCAAGGATGTGCTTACAGCCAGGTAGCGCGCATTCCATTCTGCCAAAATCCTTACATGACTTTTACAAGTGTTCTATTCTCGAAGAACATCGATATAATATGACAAATAAAGGCTTCAACAATATGTTGGGTTTTTTTTTTTAGTTTCTTTAAAAATCTTTGAAAACAAAAACGAAATAGCGCTAAATGTGCTCATTAATTTTGCTTGGTTTAGGTTTTGAGTTTTTATTGGTTTTAAACCCTTTCAATCTCTAAATACACAGAATTTTAGCGATAAAGTCAAAATCATTTACCGTTATATTATTTTTTTAAAATCCCCTCAAAAAGTACCAGGCCTCATTTAAATTTATATAAATGCAATATCTTTGCATTTTTGTCAACTTCAAGACTACCTGACTAATGATAAATATAGTTTCAGATTAAGCGGAAGGGCACACTGATAACAAGTTATAACAAGTTTCGTTGACCTAATGACTTCTTGTACGTCTCAGACACACACTGTCTTGTTCAGCCAGGATGTTTGGCTGAAATAGCCGTGCTGAGATAGACATGTTTTCTTTGCTAAGATTAGAATGTTGTAGCGGCTTAGGAGGTCTGCATGACGAAATGCTTTCACGACGAAGAGCATCTTTATAAATAAACAGAGCAGACTAAGTCTTGTAAGCGAACAGCCAGGCAAAAATAATTATTAGTAAGAGCAGTATAAAAAAGGTTAGAAAGCAGCGTAATCCAGATTTAAGGAATTATATAAGGCAAATTATTTCTGGCAATGTGTAGCATTCACTTCCTTCGGGCGTTTTGTTTTTGTTGAAGTTGTTTTACAGTGTGTTTGTTTGGGAGAGTTTTTTTTATCATTATTTATTGTTTAACAATATTAAAGTTAAGTAGATTTTAAGAGAAGTTAAATACGTGAATTTCTGGCAGCTTTTCTCATTGGTCTAACACGCATAGTTTTACCTTGTCCAATTTATTTAGTCTTTTCTTCTTCTTCTTCTTCTTCTTCTTCTTCTTCTTCTTCTTCTTCTTCTTCTTCTTCTTCTTCTTCTTCTTCTTCTTCTTCTTCTTCTTCTTCTTCTTCTTCTTCTTCTTCTCCTCTTTCCTCCTCTTTCCGATTCTGCATTAACATAGGTGTAAAGTTTGATTCGTATTGATATAACCTATGATCTCGTTACATGGTATGTAAAGAAAAAATAACGTCTTTGAGTACACATAATAAATTTCTAGTCACATCTCTCTTTGGCATTGCATGTTCGTAGTTCGTATAAAATTTTAAAAAGTACAAACGCATGCACACTCATAAAAAAATTATCCCTGGTCGGTTATTTTATATCAATTATGTTGTTGCTTGTTTTCCCGTGGTGATGTAGCTAATTGGTGTCTATTGCCCCTAAAATATTTTACTGTTGTCCCTAAAACTTTGCTTGATACTGTTATGTAGGCTATTCTATGAGTTGTCATTTTGATGCTTGTCTTTAGAAATTTGATCCTAATCTCACCGTCAGACAAAGGAAAAACAAGCTACCCTCATGCAAAATACTTCCAATCTTTAATCCAAGAACTTTATCTTTTTGTGGTCTTTTTGTTTGATCCCTTTGTTGTTTTTCTTTTCAAAATAAATGTAGGCTACACAGAAATAGATTTTGATACCCCTAACTATCTTGAGCCTAAATTTTCTTCTCTCTACCTCCCCCTGTCCACCTACCCCTCTGCCCGGACTATAATACCAGGTGGAAGAAGAAGTCAGCAACCTCCAGAAGAAATTGTCCAAGGTTGAGAACGACTTCGACACCGCCAACGAGGCTTTGCAAGAAGCCACCACCAAGCTCGAAGCTTCAGAGAAACAAGTCGCCGAGGTAAGTTCATCCTGAATTCCGTCTGTGTGAAAAAAATGTAGTTATAAAACTAATTAGGTTTTTGGGGCTTTACCATCCCGGGGTTAAATTTTAGGGGCAAAGAGAATTGACCTTTACGTTTAGATTCTTAAGACTTACAGAACAAAAGAAAACAACTACAAAAATAAGCTAGGGAGAGAAGATAGTGATGAAATCAAAATGTGCGGGTGGCTGCTACTACAGTAGTAGCTTACCTGCCTTTTTCTGTGATGTGGAAAAGAAGCGTAGCTTAAGGAAACAATATTCGTGCACGTGGTTTTACATACAGAATGGACGATTGAAAAGAACTGGAATGAAATAATCCACGTCTTTCTTATAAGAGGCTTGTTAGCCACGCTTTCGTGTTGTTCGATAGTTATTTGAATGACGTGAAATGGAAGTTCCATCGAAATAATGTGAGAAAGCGGAGTCTAGGACCGATTTGCCTTATAAACATTTAAATGCATAAAATGTGTTACTCTCTAAAACTAGAAGTACAATATTAGCAATACTTAGAATCTGTGTAAATATCACTTAGTCGAAATTTCATTGGTTCGGAAATCATCCACCTTTTTCCTTGGTGTCAATACTTCTAAAGCTAATGATGATTATATTTTTATATTTAATTTGTAATATGATTAATTTAAAAAAAAAGAACAGGAAGAAGAAGTGCGTTTGTTGTATCAATATGATAAAGCTATGTCGCAATTCCATGTATCTTAGCGTTAAAGTGTTGTTTTCAATGTCCCGGATTATGCGTAGGTAGGCATGAAGAGCTGTAGTTATGGGAAAACGGTTCGAAAACCGACGCTCGTAAGTGCAATTGCATCACTTATCATTGAAGACGAAAGCAATCCTTAATTTACAATGGACTCCATACCACTTAGTGGTAATGAGTGAATTGCACTATTTCGAGCACGGTAATGAATGATTGCATATCAACATACTTGTCATAGATGCTCACTCATGAAATTACATAGGCGTTCCTAGTTTTTTTTTAACTGAAGATAGTGGTTTGATGGCCTATTTCAACTACAATACATGTGTAATTCATTGACGTAAGCGCCTACATTGCAACAAGGTTAAGATTTTGTGGGATAGGATACCAGTATAATTATTGTTAATCTTTTCCTATTCATTAGAATCGTTTAAGACTTCATCTGCCTGTCTATGTTCCTGCGTATCTTTTTCGTGTATATCTCTACCTCTTTTTTTCTCTCAATCTCTCTTTATCTTTTTAATATATTGTCATCCTAGAGCTTTGGTTTCGCAATCATTGTCACTTTCATTATCATTCTTTCTCACGATTCTGTCGTTCCCGTTTCAGCACTACTCCATGTCTGATCATATCATTTCTTAACAAAAAAAAACCTTCTTTGAGATTACATCTTTTGAAAAAAAAACGAATGGTGGTTCAGATATTTTTGTTTCTTTCCTTCTGGCTTTTGCTTTGCCTGATGTGTGGAGGATGCATACTGTATCTAATTATAATCGTATCCAGCTAAGCTCTTTGGGTACAAAGAAACTGGGTGTCATAAACTCTTCCTCTCGCGTCTTCTCATGCTATGCTTCAAATCTTGGACGTATGTTTCAAATACTTTTTTCTATTGTTGGTATGCAGGCATTGTGTTCCATTTAGTCTGTAACTTTGCCTTGGCACATTGTAAGCGCACCGAACAAAACAACAGTTATACGTGTAAAAAAATAATATTACATGTAATAATAATAACAGTGCTATCTAATCAACACCAGAGGAATGACAGATTACAAACTTTAGTTATCTGATAATGCATTTCACAAGGTTAATGTGCTTTTCTCTACTGTCATTGTTACAAGGGCCGCATGACTTGTCGATGGACTTGTCTCTCTTCGTCCGTTGCACGATGCATGTTTGCTGGAGATTTGTATAAATACATTGATGTTAACCTCATCGAAAAAAGCGGAGATTTTTTTAGTTAAGTAAAATTAATGGTTTAAGGAGATTAAATTGGATTGTCCACAGGTTTTTTTTAAATCGAAAGAAGGGAAAAATGGCTTCTAGAAATGTTTTTCAACCTTGAAACTCTCAGTTTCAGTTTAATTAGAGCTATGGTTGCTTTAAACAGCTTTTTGAAAGGAATGAGAACAGCACATAAAGGGCAAAAGGGGGGAGGGGGCAGCATTATTCATTCTTTGATCCAGTAGCAGTTTTACTCGCTTAGGTTTTTATTGTTTTCTTGTTTCTCTTGTATTCCTATTGATCATATAAGCCTTGCGTCGTTTTATTTTTATCTTATGATATACTTTTATCAAAAGGGACCTGAAAACGTTTCAATTTCAAGGTAAATTTATCCCGTATCCATAATTAGCATTGATCTTTATCAGATGTTTCATTCAAAGGTTAGCATTAATCATCACTTGAATGATAAGAACAATTTGCTAAGTCAAGGGTGACATCATTTTATAACATTCGACTATCGGGTACTGTAACATGTTTGTCGTCTCCATAGATGTAGCGGTTGATTAAAAAAAACGAATAACAATATAAAAACATCATTAAATGAGGCTTCTATTTTTATTAGGCCTGCCTTATTATCATTCTTATGAAATATTTGTTGTCCCGTTTAATAACGTGAGTCGCAGGCCTACCCGTTAAATGTCAGTTCTTTTAGAACAACCTGATTCTGGAAAAAAATCTTGATTTCAAGCCGCAATCTCTCAAAAAGTATGCCTGATAGAAAGATGCAAGGTAAAAATAATAATACGAAAAAGAGGGACTTTGGAAGTCAAGTAATCATTCCTGAATTATTTCCCTTGCCTTTAATATCTGTTATCGTGTATTACAAGTAGATATCTGTGTTTTTAAGACGAAGGTGTACATGAATTTCCCATGATGGGATGAATAAAGATATTCTTATCTTATCTTATCCTTTTCTCCGCTTATCAATATCAGTCATTAGAGGACTTGAGATTAGTTGGTAACTCAGAATTTGGAAATGTTTTTTTTTTTTTTTTTCTTCTTTAAACCAGAGATAACGTCATTTTTGCCTTTTAATTATTTGTTGGATTTCTTTAAAAAAGGGGGCGGGGGATAAAGTCAAATTTTATGTCATAAAATATAGGGTAGGCCTACTGATTTTTTTTTTAGGATGGAAACGTTGTAGAACCAACAAGACAATGATTTAGAATACTTGTAAAGTTTGATGCGCAATGATTTGAGAAATCCATATGCTGTCGCAGCCAAGAGTTTGTGTAAAAAGAATAAATTTATTTATTTATAGGCCTATGTTTTACATGTCTTGCTGAGTGTTAGTTTGAGTTACTCACAGGAAATTCTTTAATTGAATAAATAAGTTTACTTTGGGGGTTTACTTTACAGGTTAAGAGTTCAATTATCCCCGCAGTCCGGGAGGCACAAGGCGTGTGCCAAACTGCCCGTATCTCCTTTACCTTCGCAAATCTGCTGTGCTAATCTAAATATTCTCGCGGAGACGTACTAGACTTGGCCTAGTAGATCTTGGGCTCAAAATCTAAGTGTGTTCTGTACGATTATTTGGCTTTCGTTTGAGGTCAGAGGGAAGTGAGGTAAGTTTGACACAGCTCATTGCCGCCGAAGACGAAGGGAAAGGGGGCGTGGCTTGTGTGCCTCAATGAGGGCGGGAACAGTTTGTGCCTCTGAGGTGTCATTATTAAATGAATCCTTACTTAAAAGTTGGACTTTTGATTTATATGAAGATAAACGCCTCTTAACTTGACCAGCAGAAAAAGTGAGCGTTCATAACGAGAAACCGATTTGTACAAAATACAGCGAATGCACACTCCTGTAGCAGCACCCCGGTGCAGGAGGAACGAATGAGCTTGATGACGTCATCATGCCCTATTTGGAATGCAACGCGAGGAATCCGCGGCGCAAGCCCTGTACAAGAGGGCTCCGGCTGTGCCAAGAACTAGACTGCGCCCCGCTGCAGCGTTCTAAATTTATCTGCCGGTTGTTGTGATTGTCAAAGCCTCGACAGCGAGTTGAGAAAAACAATTCCACGTGTGGTGAAAAGTTCCTCTTACTGTTAAGGCAATAGTTAACTTCTCTGCGTAGGTGTTGTGTGGTTTTCGAAACGGAAGAAATGTACTGAGGAGAGGACTTTGTGAATTTTTCTCTTGTTATGGGCGATCGTGATTTCCTGGAACTAGATGATAGCGACGGTGCTCACTTGTCTCAGGATTCACAATTGTCAGCTGTTAGTAACAGTTTGTCACAGGACTTATCCCAAGGCTCAACTGGTTGCGGTGATGGAACACCGACAAACACCCCGCCTGTCTCGGATAAGCCGGAAAAGAAGAAAAAGAAAAGGCACAAAGATAAAAGTGAGCGCAGTTCAAAATCGAAGGATAAGGATAAAGACTGCTGTGAAGGTGCCACCACCGAGGGTGGCGGTGGGAAAAGTTCTAAACGCAGTTCTAGAAGCAAAAGTGATAAGTCCAAGAGTGAGCGAAAAAGTAAGCGGTCGTCAAGTGGGCGGCCTGAGCCCGAGGGGGGTAACTCTTCCCAGCCGGACAGTCTCAGTGCTAGTTTAGAATATGACAGGATCATCAATAATTCTGAGCCGTTATTCTCCGATCTGGAAACGGACCTTCCTGAAGATGAACCTAAGAGACCTCAGAGACCAAAAAGGACCCCTAGACAGGGCCGCGGCGCACCTGCCGATGCTATTTTCATTCCATGTACCCAGCTCGGCATTAATTCCAACACCATGATTAAATTTGCCATCATTGGGACTGAACTTCAAAACATTTTTAAAGTTTCACGAAGGGTGCGTATCTGTTCATTTCACCACCATTATCAATTAGGTAGGCCCTTTGTTTCCTTTTCATGCTCTTTTCTTTTTCGTTAGAAAACATTATTTTAGACTTTTGCCTCGCCTTTTATTCCCTTTGTTTTGTTTTTTAATCATAATATCCTATTTGTTGATACAGAGTACAGAGTACTTCCATACATCGCAGCTGATTGAAACACGTTTGTTTTCTTATGTGTATAAGATTAAAAGTAAAAATACTCCACTACATGATTAAGGAGCTACGTTTGTTTAGACTGTAAGGGTAACTGGTGACTGATTAAAATATTGTGGGAAAATCTTAATCTTACTCCGCGACAATGTTTATGAACATTACTGTAGAACCTACACGAGACAGATTCAACACACTCATTTTGATGAATCGCTTAACACAGTCTGCCTACATTCTCCGTCAATTCCTAAACCTGTTGCCCCGTTATGCACAAATGCACACATACACACCAATCAACCCTACACCCTTACCATATTAATTACATGAGTGTGTTTATGTGACCCCCAGAGCAGAGATTCCCTTTCCTTCCTGTTATGTTGCTTCCTACCAATTATAGTCTAATTTAAAATTTCCTGCCACCCACCCCTTCACCTTACAGGAGCCCTCCTCCTTTGCCATTTAAAAATCTGCAGCATCTTCCTATCCTTTTCTACCTTCGGGTTTTACAAAATCTGGCAACTTGCCCAGACTGAGCACAATCTCGTTCCAGATCTAGATCTTCATATATCTACATAGCATAAGTCTGCCGGATAGCAGTTTTGGTGAGGGTGAGTTCTTAGTTTGCTTCCCTTCCTTCCTGTGCGGGTGCCAGGCTGCCAGCTACCAGTAACCATTGCGCTGTTATTTCTACAGCAGACATTAATCAACAGCCCCGACCATTATAGTTTCACCTAGACCTACATTGCGCACAACTGGTACAGTTTTAGATTTGTTCACTTCTCATAGGCCTTTATTGTTACTATGAGATCGCACTGAGTCCTGTAACTGTATACGGGTGCTTATCGTTTCAGAAAAGTTGCTCATCCTTTGAACCTGACTCAGCCTTGGCTAGGCACCAAGGGTTTTTCCTTGTGTGTTGATTTAACCCAACACTCCCTTCCCCTTGCCTTTACTGACAACACCTTTTCTACCTTTTCTCTATCCTCCTTAAGTAATCGGTGAAGTTTAATGCTGACAGCTCGTGTTGTAGGCCTACAAGTGCCAAGTTTCTACCAAGCAGTAGTCAACTGAATGTCTTCTTTACTACGAAGGAACAAAATATGCAAATTTCAAATCTCAAGTATGCTATTTTTAGTGTTGGATAAAAAAGCAAGTTCACAAAAGAGAAAAAAAAGTTCAATGGGAAAAAATTATATTGAAGGGGCCATTTTTGTACTGATAGGCCTACGTGAGCTTTTCCCCTGGAGAAATTTAGCCACGATTAAGATGGGACGGCTATCAAGATGGCTGCAGTTCCTGCCAGAAGGAAAAAAAAATTACAAATTGCAAGGGGATCAGGGATAGCAATTCGGGTGCTTCACGGGAATACTTACCCGGTGTACTTGGCTCTTGTAAGCCTGTGCCCTACCTGAGCTTCCCTTCTGCTCTTTCCTGGTCCTACCAAAAGCAAAATTTGCTTATCATTCAGAGCAACGTGCGTTCATCTTGAACGATCCCGTAAACAGCTTCAGCTTGATGTTACCTGTGGTACACAGTCACGTATTAATGTAAATATGTGCATAATAAATTTCCTACTTAATTTACACTCTCTACCAGTAAAACGTCTTTGTATAGAAAGAAAGGAAGAGCAGTATCCATCAATTAGATTAGTTTGCTGTTCGCTATCTGTATATCTCTGTATCTACCTCTCTCTCTCTCTCTCTCTCTCTCTCTCTATCTATCTATCTATCTATCTATTTATCTAGATAACTTTTCTAGCTATCTTGCTATCTATCTATCTAGGAGGTTATCTATCTTTCTATCTTTCTATTATCTATCTATCTATCTATCAATTATCTATCTATCTATCAATTATCTATCTATTTATGTATCTATTTATCTATCTATCTATTTATCTATATATCTACATATGAGTCCATCTTTCTATCCAATTATCCATATCTATGGGTCTATCTATCTTTCTCACTCTCTTTCTCTTTGAAGCCTCCTTCTGTCCTGTACCTCTCCTCTCTCTCTCCCTTCCTATCTCTCTCTCTCTCTCTCTCCCTCCCTCTCTCTTTCTCTCTTTCTCACTCTCTCTCAACTTTCTTTTGACGGTTCCGCCCACTTCTCTCAAACGCATCATTTCTGGTAGGCTGCGTATTTATTCAAGATGATAGTTTTATGATTGTAGATCCACGATGACATATTCCAAAAACAAGAATGGGTAATAAGACTTAATACAATGTTGAGCACCACGTGATAGCAAGTTGTGGCATTTGAAGAATGCGGAAAATTAACAGTCACATAATTATGATGCTTTGTTCACATCTTCACACAGAAGCATTTTTATAGACATGACTGCCCATTTCTTTTTCACCTTCCTATGACATGCAATTATACATTGTTGGAACACAATGTCGATAATTGCTTTGTTTTAACCGCGGCACTAATCATAGGCAAAATACGCGCTCTATAAATTGTCCCTATAGTGACCTTTTGTGTAAAGGGTTAGGGTTTACTGGAAGTGGTAGGCTTTGGTAGCCCCCATATTAGCGGTCCCTGTCTTTTTGACTGTGTGCCTGTGTGTTTGGATAGGAAGAAGGGGGGGGGGGGAATGATTGTGTGTATAGAGGGAAGTTGAGGGTGTGGATGTATCAATTCCTGGGAGAGGGCCTCTGCAAATAACTCAGCATTATTTTAATAATGTGTGCCCTCTGTTACGCTGTCGAGAGACGGGGATATCCAGTGATGCGTGATGATTAATTTGGGCTTGAAATGATTGACTGTGGAGACCGCTGGACAAAGTGGTCAGGCCTACACACCAGTCATCAACTTATAGGTTGACCTCATGTCTTGCTTCAGGTCGCACGCAGGGTTGAAAACCATCGCACCTGTCTCGTGTGAATTGTAAAGTGCTGACCGTGCCTGACAATGACTCCAGGCGAAATACTGAATGAAATATTGTAAGGGTATTTTGACACAACAAAGTACACCACCGCCAAGAATGCACTGAGGTAACCCTCGCTGTGTTTCTTTGAATGCCGAGCGATTCGGTTTTGTCCGATATATCGTGTTAATACCTTCAACACTGGCAAAATCAATCGCCACCGTAGCAGCAGCAGCAGCAGCAGCAGTAGTAGTAGTAGTAGCAGCAGCAGCAGTAGTAGTAGTAGTAGTAGTAGTACTAGTAGTAGTAGTAGTAGTAGTAGTAGTAGTAGTAGTAGTAGTAGTAGTAGTAGTAGTAGTAGTAGTAGTAGTGCACTACTAATATTGATATCATCAGGTCCAGTTTTGTTATTGTTTTTATATGTTAATGTAGACAGTGTTATCATCAACTGTTGTTGTTGTTGTTGTTGTTGTTACTGCAGATGAAAAAGAAGTAGTGATATACTACTAGCAGCCTTCTAGAACCAGCTGCTGTTGTAGTAGTGGTAGTTGTATATGAAGAGCAGCGTTATTACTAATATTGGCAACGATAGTAACACAAGACAACAACAATAACAAAAAACAACAATTTTGTGTTTGCCACCGCATACATAGTAATTATGCAGCGCTTTAGGCTATGGCTTACATTCACATTTTTGGCCTCGATAATGAATGACACCCATTATTCTGCCTCATTGAAAACCGTTTGCATGCGAAGAAACCAGTGAAACGTAACCTTTTATTCAATTTTGTTCTTAAAGAAAGGAGGCTTAGATGTGAAAAATATTGAAAGGATTAGCCAAAAAAATAAAACCAAATGGGCCTTTTGATTTCCTAAATCTTGTATATATACACAGTTTGGAAAATGGCTATTGCTTTAATCAGCTTCGGAGGTGCCCATTCCTGTGCGTAGGCCCCCAACTATGTATCATTTTCTTGCGCATACATGTAATCATCTTCTACACAATGCGTCTCCAATTTCGAGGCGTGCGGATTAACGACAGCCGTCCAAAATACATACTATCGGCGGTTAAAAGCCTACATGTCGTTCTGAAAGATTGTAGGGGAAAAAAAAAGAGAATAAAGATTTTTTTTTAATTCTACTGAAAAGTGAATAACCAAATACATGTAAAGGAATTCGTGCAACAGCTGGCAGACATTCTTCTCTATCTGAAGGGCAGACAGTTAGACGACGAATTGAAGAGGGGTGGCATGCCTTATAAAAAGTTTCTTTTTAGTATCCTTGAGGTAAGGGGACAAGGTAAGTGTCCCTCAAATTTCTATATTACACACCCGAGTAACCCTGTTGACTCGTCAAAGTATCCTATAGCATACCCGCAGTTCATTTGAACAAAAAAAAATTTTTTTTAAAATCCTAGATCTAAGCTACATGACAAAAATACTTATGTCGATCTACCGTTATGTGCCTATCTTACAGATATTTGACGTCAAAGACCTCGTGTAGTTTATCAGTTTGAAATACTACTTTGCTGCAGATTTTGATGAATGGTATTTAATACTAGGCCTACTAGGACTAGAAGTTGTAGTTCTAATAGTAGTAGTAGTAGTAGTA
>BMAT01000721.1:148644-162630 GCA_019649035.1 Elysia marginata
ATCGGAGAAAAGCAAATAAAAATAAAAGTGCAAGGAAATAGAATCGACTGAGAGAAAAAGAAAAGGAATAGCTCTTGATGTTCCCCACTTGGACTCAGCACACAATCCGCACATGACACACGCAATGTCTGTCTCACAAGTTCAATGGAGTAGGGCGAGCGTGCCTGCCCGTGACGTCACGGGCTGTGTTAGACCTAGCGCAGGCTAGATTTTGTTCATGTGTTAAAAACAAGCATATCGGCTGGAAGCACAACTGCTGAGCGCAAAGTTACACAGTGTTGAAATTTGGAGGAATGGTGGGAAATACCATGATTTACAAAGATGCCAAGTTTAAAAAAAAGATAGCGATAAGTTTTTGCTATACAGCCATTTAAAAAATACCCCATTTTTACTTTAAAATATCTTCCGTTCTACTGAACCGATTGAGACATGGAGCCCGCCATTTTGAAGCTCCATTCCTTCTCTTTCATTTGGTGTATCGGAAGTGATGTTTTTAGACTGTTAACGAAACGAAATTACGCGTTGAACAACGCACCCGACTAGCGAGGCTTCACGGCCGGGCACAAAAATGAATGGGGCAGCTCAGTGGTTTTCTAGCGCGGCTAGCGGCCGCTCGCTAAACTGCCTACTTAGAGCACATTAGTGGATAAGGGCTACATAAAAAAAGCTCTTTTTTTTTTTCTGTAAAGCAAAACAAAGTCCCGGACTAGTCTAGCGGATAGAGGCGAAGATGCATGCTAAATATAAAGTACCATTTAGATATTCCAAACTAAAAGAGCTCACTTGATTACATGGAGAAAATATTGATAACCTCGATTTTCTTAGTACTTTTAGCGGCGCTATCTAACCAATCAAGATGCTCGGTTGATAAAACGCTTGATGTACATGGCACTCCATGTACGTCAAAACGCTTGATGTACATGGCACTCCATGTACGGCAAATCTAACATTTCAATGTGGCCTTTGTAGTATGTCATACACAGCTAATCTATCTTAAAAGTGACAATTGCGGGGGTTGTCATGTAAAACATTTTGTAATTTTTTTTATAAACATAAATTATAAATTATGATGTACACCATACATCATGTACGGAATGAAGGGGTTAAGCAGAAAATGACTATAATTCTTGCGGATGTGAATTATGAAAAAGAAGTATTTCATATAACTGAAGCATAATTTTCCTCAGTGATATACAAACCTACCATTAAACATATCCCGCTCCACATCTGAGGGCTCAGCATCAGAGTCTGAGCAGCGTACAATAATCTTGTGTTTGGCAGTTTGTGACATCAGAGCAACTGGATCTTCAACACAGCTGGCACCACACTCAGATACAAGTTCAAAAAGGCTCTCTATAATAGAAAAAACAAATTTTGAAAAACCTAAAATAAATAATGAATCAAAATAATATTGATAATGTTCAGTCACTAGCATTCAAATTTTTGTTAAAAGAAAAAAATAATTGCGCTTTAGGAGTATTTGCATTTCAACAGGACGGTAGCAAACCAAGGGTTTTTGTTTGTCAAGACAATACCGATAGCCTTTATTTATCTTTTTTCAAACATTTCTCAAGATCAGGTTTGTCTCTCCTCTATCGATCTCCTGCTTTACAGTAACAGAAGGCAGCCATTGTATCAACAACCATGGGCTGAAATGAACTAATTGGTATATTTTGCAAAATTTTGCAAATCACATGTTATGAGGACTTGAATTTGAATTAAATTTTATTTTCATTCTGTATTTAAGGTCATTGGTTTTTGAGTCCAAATTATTCAGATACAATGTCCACTGTAAGTCAAACTATTATGAAGAAAAGTTTAGGGTATTAATTATTTAAAAAATGTAATAATATATTCTTACTCAGTAACTCACATCACACAACTTTTTTTCTGAAGCATAAGATGTGATGAGAATTAGAAATTAGGATATATCATAGTGAAGGTTTCACAAAACAATGCACATTTCAGTAACTATTGCGTACAACCCAACTATGTGAGTTACCGGTTCTGTGGCCTCACAGTAAGACACTCGCTCAGAGATCAGGAGGTGCATGGTTCGATCCCTGGCCGAGTCAAAGCAAGGACTTTAAAATTGTTATTTGCAGGTGATCCACCTAGTGTCTGGCATTGTGGATTTAGTGTTTAGTCTGGTCGGCCCAGTGTCAGGATAATGTGCCTGGGTGTGGTGTACGCAAGCGCTCCTTACATCACAGTGTGGCAGCACACTTTCAATTGTCCCCAGCACCGTCTCTGATATAACCTCGAAGTTGACTGGGACATTAAAAATTTAAACTACCGACCAATGTGAAATTTTCACTGCCTGTAGATATATTCTGATAGCCAATAACACTGGCTTTGCAAAACGTTGGTGTTAAGTGAAAAAGACAACTTGCCTTTAGGCATTTCTTGGCTGGTTCCCACACAGGCAAAGCAAAAATTTTCAAACAGAGGCTGGTCAGATTCTCGAGAGCGGTGAGCTCCTCCAGCAAACTCCCCTGCTGATGTATCCCCAGTGATCTCAAAGCCAGCCTTGTAAAAGGGAATAAATAATGAACACCAATAACTTCTTTACTTTCCAATTCCAGTCACTGAAGCTCTTGAATCAAGATATGGAAAATTGTCGGTAAAATGGATCTTCATTAGAGGGGAGGGGGGTTTTATTGAAGGATTTAAAGTACTAAAACCTAGTATCAAATAAGAATACACCCTCAAATTTAAAGTTAAATAAGAGCGATGGTCTTCATTGAAGGTGTTGTAATTAAGAGGTTCCACTGAATCAGTATATGACAGAGCCTGCGCTTCTTCTTCTTAACAGCCAATATGGCTTGCTTATAATTTTGTCTGGTTGGTATTGGTTTCCTGTGTTTAATGATCAAACATTTAAGGCAGACAGAGTATGCTGGCATTATTTTGCTTTTGACCTAAAACATGTTTGAATTGAAATGTTAAACATTACCAGGCTTTTTTCCATTAATTTGCTTTGAACTAAGATATCTACATACAAATCAAATTTAAGTTCAAAAGATCATTTTGAGGTGCTCAGAATGGCTGTTGAGTGAAAACCACATAAAAAAATTTTCTTATATTAAATGCAATTCTTACTTACATCTACTTCTTCCTAGCTGTCATAACTGGATTTAAAGGACAAAGGAAAAGATATGTCAAAAGTTCAATTAAAAATGGCAGCTAACCTCCGGCAACAGTCTGTTCATAGACAGGGATTTCTTCACCCATGAAAAAGCCACAACCCAGCACTTGTTAGCCACCCCTTGGAAGAATTTGAGGGTCCTGTCACATACAAAGCTCTGGTCTGTCTCTGAAGAATTGAACAGAGAAAGGAAAAGAATAAGTCCAATAACATTTCAATAATTATATAAACAAAAAAAATGCAGGGACTTATATATCAACCTTGTACTATTTCTAAGGAATGAATCAAATTGCTCTCGAATTAGGTCATATGAAGAAATAAAACGTCATATCGTAATTTATTCTCAGGTTCTCTCCTACTCTCCTGACACATTTATTTTCTAAAACACACTATTGTATATAACAAAAAGCCATAATTTTTTTCTTTTCCTTTCAATATAAATCAGGGATGCAATCGGCTTATGCACAAAAAGCAGGAAAGTTATAAAGTGCTCTGCCTGGCATTGATAACTAACAGCAGCCTGTATAAAATCTTTGATAGACCAACTAAAAAAAGCGTACACTACTCTGTACTAGGGCCTAAACAGCTACACAATTAAAAAGATGTAGGCCTAGTCGTTTTATAAATTTTAAATTTGAAGATTTTCTTTGACATTTATGTCTTACCTTATACAAATTTTCCTGCTTTTTCAGCTGAAATGAACTGCTTTAAAATTGGAATTCCTGCAAAAACCAAAAACTTGTTTGTCCCTGATAAATACATGGAATAATATCGATTAAGCATTTAAAGTTAAATAGTTACTTGTTTCATTTTGTGAGCCTACTTTTTCAATTGAAGCTTTAAACATACCTGCTTTCATCACCACATGTGTTACATCTTTAGTAAACTTGGAAGAAAAAACTAACTCAAAGTTCTTTGCTAGAACCAGCGCTAGTGCCTGTAAAGAAAAAAGAAAAGAGTAAAAAGGTGAGTTAACCAGATCAATTTCTTCTTTGATTTAACAATCAGATGCAGAACCTTCAAGCAAATAAATCAACCTAGAGTGAAATATCAATTATGCACTCTTTCAAACAAAAGAGAGTAGGAAAGCAAACGGAGTTTCAAAAAATTTAAAAATAGCCTCTATTTTGTCGGTAGAACTTTTTTTTTTAATGTCTGCTCTAACTCAAATATTCACAAGCAACATACAAAAAGCGGTCAGCGTAGTTTGTCAGCATTGATACATGTAAAAGACCTGCCACTCCTATGAATGGAAAATCAGTATACTTGAGCTAAAAATCAGCATTGAGGGCTAAAAGTATGTATGACAATGTACTGGTACTCACAAACTCTGGCACATTTTTAGTACAATAAAAACACTTGTTCTTCAATTTTAATGTGCCCATCCTAATTTAACTTATTTAAAAAATAGAAACAAAAAATGCATAACAAAAAATTACCATACTAATTAATAATACAATAGGCCTTTTGTAAAGTAGTTTGATACATATACAAATAACATAATAATTCAGGTTAATTTAAAAAAGTGACAAAAACCGGGAAATTGACTCTTTGAAGTTTGGCTCATTGATTGGTAGTTGACAAGCAGTACAGAATCAGTGCCTTGTAAAAACAATTTTAAAAATCAGCATTTTCTAATGTTTTCACCAAAAATTAGAACAATACTAATTTAATCTGCATGAATGGCAGTTCAAATGTAATCTGAATTTTAAGCTTAAGTCCTCATTTAAAAAAAAAAATGCTCATCACTACGCATTCCTCAATCATCTCTCACATGAATTCTAAAAATAATAAGTTGAAAGTCTAGTGTACCTTAACGGGCAAAAAACACAAAAATATAGAACTTTGCACTTAAAAAGAGTTGTACCTCTGTTAAAATTATTGTAGAATTACAAACCCATTAAAAAAAAAGATTTATATAAGCCAAATTGATTAAGAGCAGATGTTTTTTTCATGCCATCACTCAAAGGAGAATTTATTAAAAATTGCCTGCACAATCTTGCTACAAAGGCGATCGCACTATCTAGTTTTCTATTAGTATTAGAGTGGCCTTTACACTTTAAAAACCCAGAGCAAACCTAAAATTGTAGAAGGCAATGGAAGTTTGAAAAAAAAAAAACAGGCGTTCATGAAAATAAAAAATGGCTAGACAACATTGCAAAACTGAGCAATATATGTATTTCTTTAATTCTCGACAATTAAAACAGTGAAAAAATACAATTATATCAGAGATAAATAGTGCAAGTATATCCGCACCTTCCGTTTAATTTTTATGAAATATAACAGAATTCTTACATTGTCTTCCCTTGTTAAGCCTGAGGTCACAAAGCAAATCTTTCTGCTTAGTTTCTCCACAGTTGCAGGCCCAGCCTCTGCAGCATTTTTACTCTGAAGCAGTTTACTTCTCTGAGAAGACAGCACTGGACTTGAAGACCTTCGCTTTGGCTCCTGTGTGCCACCTGCGTCTCTCTCTAGACTCTTGGTCACTGTAGCGTTCCCAGAACGGCTTGCAAAACTGTTCAGAGAACTTTGAACAAAATCGAGTTGTTTCTTCGAGCGCACAGTTCCTCCCGGTGACTGAAACTGCTTTAAGAAGTTTTCAGAGAATTGAGTTGCAGGTTCATCCATCTTGATGCGTTTTGCAGGTGGGAGGATCACTTTTGATTTTCTAGATGGTGGCGAGGGGGATAATGGACTCACAAAGAGGTCATCCTCACTTTTATCGTCCTCATAACCGGCCGGTTTCTCTGTAGCAGTATCAGGGCTCTCATCCACAACAAAAACATCTGGTAGACGCTTACATAAGGCAGCTGGATGGAAAACACAATATTTTTCAATAAGGTGTAGTTATAATGTGCAAACTGTTTTTTTTACAATAAACATGTAAACATGTTAAAGTCAAACTTTCTGCCCTCACTTTTTTATGAAGAACTCCATGCAACTCAATTCCAATTCAAAAGAGAACTAAACTAAAAATTGGCCACTTTTAAAGATATGCCTTAAATTTTACTGTTTTTGAAGATCTTAAATGATACAGTATTATTGCATACCTGAATCAGTGCCTTTTACAGTTCCATTGTCCTCATCTTCATCAACAGACCCATTGTCACCATCATCTTCATCATCATCATCATCATCATCATCGTCATCACCATGGCTGATAATAGCATCATCACAATGGACATCAGGTTGAGCACCAAGCTTGGCTTCATAAAAAGCTATTTCTTTCCTCAATTTATCTACGTCTCCTTCTAAAACATTTGCTTGCTATATTGAAAAAAAGAGAGAGAAAGAAATCAGAGAACTACATCAAATATACAGTAAGTAAGTATAAAACAGACATCAATTCAAAATCTTAAAAGTTTTAAGATGTTTTTAAAATTGTTGCAATATGTGTTGTCAGTCGTTCAAATTTTACACCTATTGATTTCATCTTGAAGTCAATATTATAGGTCACAATATAGCAAAACTTAGTGTTATTTTACTTGCCAATTTCAAATTCTAAATTGTCCTGGCTAAGTCATACTCAGTACACTTGAAAAGGCTGGTGAGGACTTCGATAGTAACAATCATAGTAACTATATATCTTAACATGACAAAGTTAAAAAGTGTCATTAGCATGTGCACATTTATCTACTAATTCTTTCAAAAATACCATTTTGGCTTTACCTGTGTTGACAAGATCTCTGCTTGGGATGACAGGACACTTGACACAGATGATTTGCTCGGGCTATGCTCCTCATCTGAAGACCAAAAAAAAAAAATTTTTTTCTCCATGAGGTTGTAAAAACTAGGCAGATCAATTGGTGAGAGACAAAGAAATAAAGAGAATTTTGGAGTGAGAAAGAGATGGTGCAGAATTGCAAATAAATAAGTAGTTATAAGAGAGGCAGATTGAGAGAATGACAATAAGTTTTTAAACAGGATTGTTCTATATATAATTATAAACAAAAAATTGTATACCTAGTTCATCACTGTCACTGGCGATTTGCTGTCTCACTCTCTTCCTGCCTCGAACAGTTGCACCTACTCTCTCTTCCTCCTCGATGTCATTATCACTTTCAGCTGGACTCTCTTCTACACCAGAAATTAGTGACTGAATAAAAAGGTAAAAGCAAACAAAAAATTTTTTATAGCATTCAGGCTCCACATTGATCAATGAGGTCGACATTGAATTAGTATGTGATAGTTTAAACTTGACAATCAAGATTCAGCAATTATTTGAAATTCATGTCCGATTTCAATTTTTAAAAAAGTCATTTCCAACTGAGTCCAAATAATCTGAACTTGTTTTTTTTAATAGTTTCTTACTTCAAACTATATTCAGATTCTCATTTATGAATTCCTCTTTTGTAATGTATAATAACATTTCAATTATTTCATAATGCAAAGAGAAATTTTGGACCCATGAGGTTTGAAATAGGCTCCTATCCAAACTGGTCTGTTGAAAAGCTTCCCAAGCACTCTCATTCAGAACTAAATATTTCATCAAAAAAAAAAAAAAAAAGCCTATGGGCAATGCTTAGACAATATTGAAACAAGCTGCCCAATGAAAAGAAACAGGTGGCTCAAACTTGTCCAAGTAATGTGAAACAACTAGAAAATTATATGCGTGCTTACTGCCTCAATACATGTACACATAATTATTTTCTAAGAACTACTTTTATGTAAAAATAAGTCAAGAGGCTTTCTGCCTATTTTTTGAAAACACAGAGAATGGACGAGAATGCTGTAATTGCCTAGTATTAAATATCATTGTTAAATACTGACAACAGTGTGTTTTATCTACCTTCAATTTCATTGGTTCTGATTATTTACACTAGATTTGAAAGTGTTGTTGTACATCACTTCTTATTTGAAATACAATTCAAGTAAAAATATTATTTATTGTACTAATAATATAATATCATTCTCATGGTAAAGAGATTACAGATATAAATGTGACTACAAAACTTTTTTTTAATTAAGAAAAGAAGTAAAGAAAATCTGCATACCTTTTCAAAAGAGCCAGGTTGACATGCATCTCCACCACCGTCCCCAGGAGGGCTTGCAACTGGAGAGGGATAGGATCTCTCTGAGCTTTTAGGCTCACAGTTTGATCTTCCTTTTCCTTTCATGACCGAGTTGCTTAAGGTAGAGCCAACAGGTCTACTGCAATCTTCATCATCACTGCTGTTCTCACTGTTACTTTCAAAGCAGGCTTTAAGTTCAGACATGACCTGATCAGTTGTAGTATTTGCCTGCTCAGTGTTTGATTCTTTAGTAGAGTGCACAGCTGAAGTGTAAGGCTTGCAGTTGTCCCTAGAGTCTCCATGATGCTCCATCTTCTTGGATAATGTTTTAGGTGAAATCTTTGACCTTTTCCCTTGCCCTTTGCTTACACAACTTGGAGATTTTACTTTTCTTTTTGAACAGGCACGGACATTTTCTCCTTCACTACCAATAAGCTCATTCATGTTCTCTTCGTCTGTCTCAGTATCCAAGTTGATGATTTCAGAACTGGGCTTGCTCGGTGATTTGCCAACAACACCGTTTTCAACTTCTAACCTAGACTTAGTCTCTAAGACTGATCTTCGAATTGCTTCTTGAGCCCCAGTTGACAGATTTAAGACTTTCTCACCATCCCCTATTTTGGAGGCAAGGCCCCGACGTGTGCGTTTTGTCCTTCCTGATTCTGTCATGGCCATGTACATACTGTTGTTAGGAGTGCTGCCAGATTTTGCAGGTTGAGAAGTCAACACACTTTCACTTCCTTCTGTGAAAGAATTGTTTGATTTTCTACATTTTCTAGTACCATTTGTCTCTTTCAGATAATGTCTTTTTTTGTCAGCTTCAACACTTTTCTCTAATTTAACATGCTTTTGACAGTCATGTGTGGAACTTGAGGTTTCTTGTCCCTCTAATTGTAAATCTTTTTTCAGCCTTTCACTTGGTTTAATTTGATTAGCAGAAGTCATTCCAATATATGGGCCAACTTTATTATCTTCTGTGCTGTTGTAAGCCATCCCCTCACTTTCCAGTTCTGTTTCAACTATCGCCTCAATCAGACCATTGGAATCACCAATATTTTCTCTAACATTTGATTCTTGAGTAAAACAATTTTCCATTTCTTGGGTATCTCTTTCTAATACATCTAAGGCTTGGGTTTCCCCTATCATTTCAAAGTTTCCTTCATCACCTCTACATGCGTGTATTTTTTGCTGGCTATTATCGCAGGGAGGTTTGTTGTACACAACTGGTTCTAAGCTTTCAGTTTCAACTTGTGGAGAAAATTTCTGCTTAGGTCTGTGCACCATGAGAACCTTATCTTCATCATAATCTTCACAGTCATCATGATTGTTTTCGTCATCGGATAATTGGATGTGAGAAGGGATTTCATTTTTTTTTAATTGATTACAAGAGGTACTGTTTGGCTTCATTTCTTCTGCGTCTTTCTTGCCTGTCACAAAATTTGATACATGATTTTCACTTGTTTCAAGATTCTGGCCGACAGTGTGAGTAGTTCCCTCTTGAGCTGAGGGGAGAATGATCCCAGTTGAGGAAGAACTGATGATGCTGGCATTACTTGACTTGCCAGGGTTCTTGCTGGCTCCTAAGATTGACTCACTCAATAGACACAAGTTTGAATTTGTGTTTTCTTCAAACTTCTCTGTTGCATGAATTTGTGGTACCATTGCCACATGCTGAGATGACACAGAGCCAGTAAGATCAAAAGATCTCTCACTATCAGTTGCTGCTTTGGGATTCGTTGGGAGTTCGAGTGACGAAGTTAAACCACAGTTTCCCTCATCTCTCATGAGAGAAGGTGAGGTTTTCTTCTCTGCAAATCCATTTGCTGTGCTTGGAGGGATGCATGTCTCCTCAGTGCCTTGGATCTCTTTGATAAGCACCACTTCAGTATCCTTTTCAGGCTGATCCATTTTAAACTGGCCATCCTCCGGAACTTGTACAGAGTCTGGGACAGTTGCCTGCGACTTATTTCCAACATCTTGACCATCCATATCATAATCAAGACATGTGTCTGTCGCAAGTACATCTCTCCTGCTTGCTTCCTCTGACTCAACATTTTGAGACTGAGTATCAGCAGGGCTTTCACTCATATTTTCGTTACCAACTTTCTTGGCATCGTTAACTTCTTGTACTTGTTCATGTACAACAGCTTTATCGTTTTTTGGTTTTTGTCGCAAGTGACTCAGTCTTTGAACCTTATCCTCTGCAGCAACTGTTCTAATCAATGCTTCCTCAACATTAGTATCGACTACGGTGTGGGATACTTGTTTAACATTGAGCTGGTGCTCTCTTCCAGTGCTTTTACTTGCTTTGTCAATTATTTCTTCCTCTACACAATCCATCTTAGAATCCTCAAGTTCACTTGAGAAGCTTGGTTGCAAAGTAGTTTCATTCATTTCAGAATCAGGCAAATCTGTGACTTGGGTTTCCAACACATTTTCACTACCACATATACTTGTCAGGGACTTTTTCGGTGCCAAGTTTTCAACAGGTTTGGTTTCAGATTTTCCCTTAAATTGCATTATTTTCTTTATGGGTAATCCCATGCCTGGTGTTTCCAATACAACATCCTCAGTAGTGGCAGCAGATTCAAGCTGGGGTGTACTGGCAAGAGAAGATACTGATGGGAAAAATTCTACCATCAGACTAAGATTAGGCCGAGGGAAGCGAGTACTATTTGATTTTATGGGAAAGTAGCCTGGTCTTGACATCTCAGTCGGCAAGGCCACTTCTCTGCCGGGAGTAATCAGATCCTTTGACAACAAAACACTTGATCCTGTCACCTTTAAAGCACTAAAACAGCTAGCAGAACCTTGAACATTCTGACCAACCCGAGTTTCTAATTTTGACAAATCCTCTTTTGTCTTTTCATTTTCTCCTGTTCCATCAGCTTTTCTCAAGTTGTCTGTTTGTATGTTAATGCTTTCTGGGTCTCGAGTATTATTGTTGCTAAAATCCTTTTCAACTCTTCCCTCTTTCCCAAGCGCATTTGCGTTTTCTGATGCTTGGGTTTGATTTAAGTGGGGTTCAAATGCTATTTCTGTTGATACCTGCTCTGTCTGTTTATCGACAGCTTGCTTTCCATGTAAATTCTCTGATTGTTCAGCTACAAGCGCATTAAAACCAAATGCTTCCCCATACTCTTCTTGCTGGTCCTGTTCCTCCTGCATCTTCATGTGCGCTTCTTGTGTACAAAAAGCAAAGTCATAGTCCTCTGCTTCATTTATTTTGTGGGCCATTTTGGCTAACTCTGCTTCCGACTGCTGTTTGAGGAGATCATTGTTGGCAGAAGAAGTGGCATTCCTGAGACGCCTTGAGAGGGTTCTTTTGTCAACAGAATAAGGAGTTTCCGAGGTCTTATCCCCTCGCTTTTTGCCGACACTTCTCTTTGCCTTTGGAGCTTTCATTGTAATCTGGTCATCTTCATAGATGCTTCCTAAGTGTTTGTATTCTGGATCTTCTGACTGCATAGGTGTTTCTTCGACCACATTTGAAATCTTGTTTCGTTTCTTGTCTCCGCCTTTGTCAACTTTCAGGGACTTCATAGAATCTGTCAATTCTGTATGCTTTTGTAAAACTTTGATTGACAAAGCATCACTTTTCTGCACATGTGGTTCAGAGTAGGAGCTCTCGCATAAACGTTTGACTGGCATTATGGTTTCTTTTTTGTTGGTCTCCCTCTCTCTTGACAGTGTGTTGCTATCTGTCAGATCTGCATTTAAACCAGAAGTGCCAGTTTCCAGTAAGCCTGACTTTCTTGGTTTGTCAAGCTGGAGTTGATGATCATTTTTCATTCCGTCATTGTTACATTCATCTGCAAAATACACTCTTCTGTTAGTGTTGTGAGGCTTTGTTAGACAGACTCTATTTTCAGATAAAGTTGATTTTGCCTCAGACTCATTAATTTCAACTCTAGAACCAATTTCAATGACAGCATTACTTACATCTTCAGCATCATTGCAATTCAACTCAACTGCATTGTTCAAAACATCATATTCTCTTTTATATTTTGAAAAATGTTCAATGTTTTCAATCACCGAACTACACTCTTTTTGATTATTATTGGAGCTGCTGACGCTCTCTTGTTTTGGCAGGGCAGCCAA
The DNA here is from genome assembly GCA_019649035.1 of Elysia marginata. Taxonomy (NCBI): domain Eukaryota; kingdom Metazoa; phylum Mollusca; class Gastropoda; family Plakobranchidae; genus Elysia; species Elysia marginata. The sequence goes on from BMAT01000721.1 coordinate 160,906, forward strand.
ACTTGGACCAGTATCAACGCCTTTCCTTGCTTGTGATTGAGACTGCTTTACTTTGATCATCTGAAGCTTTGATGCTCTTTTTGAACCTCTTTTTATAGGTGCACTACGCTTCAATGCCTCCACTTTTTTCTTTGGAGTCTGAGATCCTTGGAATTCATATGGATCTTCCTTTTCCACTTTTCCCCCTTCATTAATGATGTCCATATTTTGGGAATCTTTTTCAATTCCATCTAGACATTTCTCAGTGCGACTTTTAAAAATGCTTCTGCCCCGTGTTTTCTTGGGCGCATCTAGGGTACACAATGATGGATGCAGTTTGGTGCCATTTTCATTCTCTGTATCAACTGCTGAACAAGGAACATGTGAATTTCCTGATGCATTTGCAGCTTTGTTTCCCTTCTTCTTCAGTGCAATTTTCTCCTTAGTGGTCAAACCTTCAAGGCGGGATTCACTGACGATGTTTGCACTTGTATGAGGGCTGGGTAGCGTTTTTTTCCAATTTTTCACACCCCCATCAGCTTGAAAGGTGGATTTCATGACTTTGCTGTAGGTTCGTGACACAACAGGCTTAGGCTTCATCAGCTGCTGGGTGGAGGAAATACTGGCAGAATCAGAATCTGGTGACATCAGCTTCCCAGCTTGTGCAGAAAATTGCAGAGTTTCTCTACCTACTGGTGTAACACAACAGTTCGTAGCTTTGGATTCTACAGAGTCTTCATTGTCAGGGTAATAAACGCATTCCACATTTGTGGAAATAGATTTCGATTTGGTATTTGATTTTAACGGTGACAGTGGTGGCCTGGATTCTGCTTCTGTTCTAGTCATCAATGCCTTATCATTACTATTCAACTCAAATGTATTCTCAGATACTTGCGTATTAAGCTCATTTTCTTTATCTAGATATAAAGACATATTTATGCCTTGTTGATCTTTTTCAGAGCCTTCATTAGGTCTGCAATCATCATCCAAAACAGCCCCACATGACCCTTCCTCTAAATACCTGAGTAGATCTTGTTCATCTTTGTTATCTTTGTTTGTAATTTCAAAGACAGAAGAATCCTTCTCTTCTATTTGCCTTGCCTGCTTTTGATCATCTTCTGTATGATCTGCAACATTTTTAGTTCTTGGCCTACCTCTACTTCTTCTTGATGCACTCTCAGCAAGACTTTTCGCCAAATACTTCTGCAATTCTCCTTCAGCTGCCAAGTCCAATTCTGAACAATCTTCACTTTTATCCGACAAACTTTTTGATGGGGTTGAGTTTGTATCTTTTGCCGAATAGGATGCTTTACTTGTACACGGAGCCTTTAAGAAAATAAAAAGAAGATAAAAAACAATTACAAAAAAGCAAATACTGAGCATCTATATAATCTCTGGAATAGAAGAAAATTTGTAACTTGTTCCAAATGCAGCTGAGAAGGTAGTTTATAAAACTAAAGGAAACAAATCAAAGCTGAAAGACTAAAGTACAAAGATGACAATTCGTTTAGGTAAGTTGCTCTGGACAAAGTGTATGAAATACAGTAATATTCAAAGTTTAAGTTGAGAGGAATGAATCAAACTTTGAAATGACACTGACAATTTTTTTTGCAGGAACTAAAAATACTTTGCAACTTCCACAAAAAGACGATGAAGTTGCCTCAAGCTTTTTACAGAAAGTTTTAGCTAACATACTACATGGAAACCAATAGGCATAGATTAAATTTCTTTTGGTTTTTTTTTTTT